>JACMII010000110.1:20599-38230 GCA_014805405.1 Bunonema sp. RGD898 | reverse complement strand
ATCGGCGCCGTGCCTTTCGTGCGGACCAACGTGCCGCAAGCTCTGCTCTCCTTCGTGTGCTCGAACTCGGTGAACGGAACGACGGGGAATCCGCATGACCCCAATCGGTTTGCTTCCCACGCCCGTTTATCAACCAACCATTTTGCATAGCACACCCGGCGGATCGTCTGGTGGCGAAGCGGCTCTTCTCGTCGCGGGCGGTACTCCGTTCGGAACGGGATCCGACTTGGCCGGTTCTCTACGTATTCCCGCCTCCATGTGCGGCTGCGTGTCGTTGAAGCCGACGGAGGGTGAGCGACGACTCTAGCCTGGTGATCGATGATCCGACGGCCTCGTTGCAGCACGACTGGCGGTGCTCGGCACGCACGGCGCACCGCCCGAACGAACTCGGCTCGCCGTCGGATTCGGGTACTTTACGCACACCGTCCAGGAGCAGATCGACCTTCTTCGACTGACCATCGGCGACGAGGCGTACTGCAAACGAGTGCCCGCCTCGATTCGACTTCCGCTCGTCGAACGCCGCATGATGGAGGACGGCTCGCGCAAGCTGCGCATCGGATACTTCGAGTCGGACGGATTTCTTGACCCGACGCCGGCCCAGCAGCGCGCTGTTCGCATCGCGGTGCAGGCGCTCAAGAACGAGGGCCACACGCTGATTCCGTTCGGCGTTCCCAAACCAGCTCAGGCCGCCAAGATCGTCTTTCGCAGTCTGTCCGTCGGCATCGACTACACCAAGTGAGCTTGTGAGCGCACCGACGCGACATCCAGACGAGTGCAATGCAGACATCTGTTCGATGCGGACGTCGTGGACCCGTACCTGCGCAAGTTCTCCACCCTTCTGCACGTGCCGAACTGGGTGCGTGGCGCGGCGACCCCCCTCATCAGACTCTTGTCTCCTCAATTCGCGACCGTGACTGGCAGCTACGTGCAGACGGCCGAAGACGTTCTCCAGGTCAATGTCAGTGCTTGTTTCGCTGACGTCCGGCACCAGCGTCCGCAGCGCAGGCCGAGGCGGACGCCTACCGCGACCTGTGGAACGAGCGCTGGACGTGCAACGGTCTGGACGCGCTGATCTGCCCGTCGTTCGTCGTGCCCGCCGTTCCGCATCGATTCCCGTCCGATCTGCTGCCGTGTGCGTTCGCGACCGCCCTCTACAATGTGCTGAACCTGCCCGTGGGCGTGGTGCCCGTGGGGAAAGTGAGCGAAGAGGACGACGCGCAGCTCGAGAACGACGCCTACTACCCGGTTGGCTACAACATCGTGCTGCGCACGGTTCGCGAGGCGGCGCGCAACTCGCGCGGGATGCCGATCGCCGTCCAGGTGGTCGGTCGTGCGTACGACGAAGAGACCTGTCTCCTCGTGATGCGCCACATCGAGCGCTCGGTCCAGTATAACGGCAATAGCAATCCCTCCTCGTCCGCCTTCTCCACGCTCGCGTCCGGCTCGTCGCCCAAGTCGTGATCAGTCTCGCGCGGCGATTCGTCCGTTCGGTGCGCCCACTTACAGCGGCACAGCGCGCTCCAATCCTTCGACATCACTCTTCCGCATCGAGATCTACTCGATACGGAGACAGAGGCATGCACACACACAGTATGGTGATCAGTCGACAGAGATGGCGCAGTCAGTACAGCACACATCGCTAGATGCGCATGAACAACCGCGTCTGCACATCGCCGCCGCCGCCGCCGCTTCCAACGGAACCGGCTGTCTCCCATTCGATTGTCATCACACCGCATCACCATTATTACCGTCATAATTCAAAGCGGTCCGGGCAGGGGCGTCTATGTACGGGTGTGTGTGTGTGTGTCTCGCGTTCTTTCTTCTCTTATCACTGCCACCCTTCACTCCACTGCACTCTGTTCTCGCCTCTCCTCCCACTCGTCCACTCACTCGCTCTTTCTCATCGATTACACACATCTCACGCTTCGTCTTCCATATACTGAAGCCAGATGGATCGCCCGTCCGCGGCCAGCTCAACCTCGTGGGCAAATACGGCGCTGAGGGCGACCGCGAGCGGAACCGAAAATGACGATCTCGGCGAGGATCCGCTCTCGGAGTACGAGGATGCAGTCGAGGTAGATCGATGGCAGAGCCAAGCGATGAACGAATTCTCACATTCAGGATGCGGCCGAAATTCGCGAGCTCTGCCGAACGGCGTCCCGACACTTGCACAAGAGTCGAATGCAGGTGAGATCGTGCGAGTAGTTGGGATGTTCGTCAGAAGGGGGAAGAGTTGAAGCAGTCGAACTACGACGTGCATCTTCCGCTGGTCGCGTTTCTGCCACAGCCAGCCGTGCCGCCGCTGTCGCCGAGCAAGAAACGATCCTCGAGCAGTGATCACTCCTCAATCGAGAAGATCGACGGACTCGGATCCAGGCGGGACACCGCCACGACGGCGGGAAGGCGATCGGCGCGCAACCTGTCCAGGTACGTCGTCAAACGATTCGATTCGTGTGAATGGACAACGAGAGAGTCTGACAGACGACCGAAGTCGGAGGCGTCCAGCAACAGCGGCGAACAGCAGGCCTCGCCGGATTGGCGGCATCTCGCCCTTACGGTTTGTCGACGATGTGTCGCAATGCTCGGCTCACTCGTATTGCTATCGTAGCTCTCCGACCCGACCGTCATGCACTCGGTGATGACGCAGCTCAACGTGCAGTTGGCGCAGCTTCACAAGCAGGCGAGTCGTGTTCGTGCGATTGACTAGCGCGAGGGGGAGCAAACAGATTGGCGACCTCGACACGACGGCGCGTCTGCAGCTGCGACTGCTCCAACTCTGCACACGCTACCTCCTCAATGTGAGGGTTTCATCTCTCGTACAGAGACGGGAACGAGACGGTTGAGAACTCGCGCCGGCACTCGCTCTGGCGTACCGTCTGCTCGGCCTTTCGATGGGCCGTCTTCCTAGCGGCCTGGCCCGTGCTGGTGCGGCTCGGCTTCCAGTACTATCTCCGCAATCGAGCCCAGCTCAACGTGCTCCGACATCTTTGACACACACACACACGCACACACGCGACACAGTGAAGAAGGATGAGGGGAGAGAAGACAGACGAACAGGCTGTCACCACATCGGGTGTGCCTTGTACATGAAGGACGCGAGGGCAACATAACGAGGCCAATGCCGCGGAGGGCTCAGTGTGAAGAGCTTGCTCCGGCCCCTCTCGCTCACTCACTCGGCCGTCGAATCTCCCGCTACCTCAGACTGACTAACTCGACTTGAAAAACGCCGCGTCCACTTGCTCGAAACGATAATGAGTGGCTTCTCGGAGGAGACGCTCGTTCGACGCCTCAAGTCGTTGGCCGGCACTCAGGTAGCGACGGCGGCATCTCCTCTTTCCTGACGTTGTTATTCCAATTGCACAACAGGACTCCATCCAAACGTTGTCGCTATGGCTGCTCCACCACCACAAAACGGATGCTGAGGTTATCGCATCGACGTGGCTAAAGGTCGGGTCCTTCTTCCGGGCAGTTTGAAAATTCGTGAATTGCAGGAGCTGCGTAAATTATCGGATCCGAAACAAATCATCAATATGCTCTACCTGGCGAACGACGTCATCCAGAACAGTCGTAAGAAGTCGCCGACCTTCATGAAGATCTTCTACTCGGTGCTGGAACCGGCGTTCCGTCACACGTCCACGCACGGACACGAGCCGGCCGTGCGCGCCGCCAACCGAATCCTCTCCATCTGGAGGGATCGTGGCGTCTACGCAAACGAGCAAATCGACCGGCTAGCGCACGTCGTCTCGACTCGAAACAGCAAGAAGTCGTCCGCCGATCCTCGTCTCTCGGCAGCTGGCGCGTCCTCGTCCTCATCCTCGCAAAGGAGCGTCGTCGCTGCTGCCGATTCGAGTGCGCCAACGGTGGAGCCTCTCTCGGACGACAATAATTCGCCCTCGTCCGACGAGGTATCTCTCTCCCTCATGCGCTCCAGATGACTCTGTCGCGCTACAGTTCCGCCGACCGACTGGGCCGCCCCTGAAGAAGAGGCGCTCGACGTCGAATATTGAATACAGCGTGGAGAGAATGCAGGACGTGTCGACCAAATTAGCCGAAGCCCTCAAGAAGCTGCGCGACCCGCCGTCTGCGAACGGAGAAATCAGGTTCGCTTTGCACTCTGCAAAAGTGAGCTAGCTGTTCAGGCAACGTATCGCTGCTTTCCCCGAACAACTTGCCAATCCTGCCTACTTGCAACAGGTCTTTTCCGTATTTCTCGCGTGCATAGTGGCACATGTTCAGTTGGCATCGAAGGAAGACGCAAACGCGATCGAGGCACAACTGGATGTGGCCGAACCCGTAGTGTCGGACTACTGCAAGAAGTTGACGGAAGAGCTCGAGACTCGGCGCAACTGTACCGGCTTGTTAGACAACTACTTGGAGGTGAATCGACGCGCCTCATCATGATGACACACGAGACTTGTCCACGAATCAGGTGCTGCGAAGTTCCGCCGACAAGAACGACGACATGTTGGAGGACGCTCGCTCGAAGTTGCAGCAACTCGAAGACGAACAGATGACCGTGCAAAGGGCGCTCGATTCCCTACCAGACCTGGAAGAGACGGCCGAATCACTCGAACCCCTGCCATCGGCGAAAGATCTCTTCAAATGACCTCGCCCCTATGCCTCCTTCCTTGCTGCTGTTGTGCATACGGATAGAACGCTTGCGATCTCCAGAGAAGCCTAATTTTCCATCGACTAGGTCCGCAACGAAGCACGCTGACATTTTGCGAATTTCATGGAGTGTTTATCATCGTTTTAAACGATGCGATATCGCAGTGCCCAGATGGAGGAGCCAAAGAAAGCAGGGACAGAAGAACGGCGCAACCATGGGAATCGTGGAAAAGATCCAGGAGATTGAGCGCGAGATTGCGCGAACACAAAAGAACAAGGCCACCGAATATCATTTGGGTCTGCTCAAGGTCAGTCGCAAATCGTTGGCATGGACTTTGTGCAGCAATGAGACTTGGTTCAGGCAAAGCTCGCCAAGTACCGACAGCAGCTGCTCGAGCCGACCGGAAAGGGCGGCAGCAAAGGAGAGGGCTTCGATGTGATGAAAAGTGGCGATGCCAGAGTTGCAATGGTTCGCCTCTAGACGTACTTGTCTGAAATCCGGACTCTCCAGGTTGGGTTCCCGTCTGTCGGCAAGTCGACATTGCTGAGCACGATGACGAACACTCATTCCGAGGCGGCCGCCTACGAGTTCACGACGCTGACATGCATTCCGGGCGTCATCCAGCACGAGGGCGCCAACATTCAACTCCTCGACTTGCCCGGAATCATCGAGGGCGCTGCCCAGGGAAAAGGCCGTGGAAGACAGGTGATCTCCGTCGCAAAGACGGCCGATCTCATCCTCATGGTGCTGGATGCGACCAAGTGCGAGCAGCAGAAGCAGCTCCTGGAAGCCGAATTAGACTCAGTGGGCATTCGCCTCAACAAACGGGGGCCAAACATCTACGTGAAGCAGAAGAAGGTTTCCGTCTTGTTGCCGCGCCCCCAGTTTATCGTCGATTTAGGTGGGCGGAGTGAAGTTCACGCACACGGTGCCGCTGACGAGATGCAACGAGCGTATCGTGATGTCGGTGCTGCACGAGTACAAGATGTTCAACGCGGACGTCGTCTTTCGTGAGGACGCGACGTGAGTGCTCAGCATGCTGCCGCCATTGTTGTCGTTGTTGTTGCTGCTGACGGTAGCGATGCGCCTTTGCAGAGTGGACGAGTTTATTGACGTGCTGGTCGGCAATCGAGTCTACGTCCCCTGTCTGTACGTGGTAAACAAGATCGACGAGGTGTCGCTCGAGGAAGTCGATCGATTGGCCCGGATTCCGCATCACGTCGTCATGTCGTGTCAGATGGGTCTGAACACGGACACGCTGCTGACGACGATCTGGGAGTACCTGGCACTGCTCCGGGTCTACACCAAGAAGCCGGGATCGGCGCCCGATCTCGGTCCATCCGATGGGCTCATCCTCCGAGCTGGATCCACCATCGAGCATGCCTGTCACGCGCTGCATCGCTCGATCGCTCAGCAGTTGCGCTACGCCATCGTCTGGGGCACAAGCACAAAGTTCTCGCCGCAACGTGTCGGTCTTCATCATCCGCTGCATCACGAAGACGTCGTTCAGGTTTCTCGGATCTCTCTCCTTCGCTCCAACTCTAACTCATTGCAGATCGTCAAGAAGTAATCGGGCCGCCCTTGTTTCTGGTCCTCACCCGGGAGTCGAATCGCAGTTGTTCTGTTTTGCTTCCTCTATCGCTGCTGCAGTTTTTGTTACTGGCCGGTGATGGATGAATGTCTTTCCGAATTGCTGCGGTCTTGATGTATTGAACCGTGAAGTTGAACGTCTTCCCTATACTACTGGCAATATATCGTGCGCATTGTATTTCGTGTAGCAGGTTCCACTGAAATGAGCACGGCGATGAAGAGGAGCTGGCAATGATGATACGACTGCTGCCGATGATTGCCTTTCTGTCGGCGAGCGCTGTCGTAGCGGACAATCGGCACAGTGAGCGAGTGTCCGTTGATTCAAGGTATTCTGACACGGTAAGGCTTAGTTTCTTGATTGTCTAGCGGATACCTATTATAGCCACCACCCATGCCGCCGTCGTCGTTGAACTGGTTCGAGTCGGATTGCAAATCCGAGATACGTCACATCCGTGAGGATGTTTTCATTCCCGCCAACAACCTAACGAGTTCAGCCGATCATGAGGATCCGTACTCGGCGCTGGTTTCGTGCTCATTTCTGCCGGATGACTTTGTGGTCTGTGAGCCGCCAAAGCAGCTGGATGGGCCGCCCGCTACAACGGTGGGCGGAGAGGGGAGGATCGGCTCATTGTTGAACGTACTCTTTGCAGCAATCTCGTGCCGAATCGGAGAGCGGCTGCTGGCGGTGGGGCGCGTCGCGGTCATCGGATCTACAATGGGCGAACGTCACTTGCCGAGCGTTGCCCTGCATCGAGTGCCACGGCACACGGCGATTTCTCCGAGCCGTTCCCTGCATCAAATACACGGGTCACTACTTTACGAGCACGCTCCTCTTCTCGTTGATCCTGGGCGTCTTCGCGGTAGATCGCTTCTCGCTCAGCTACTCGGCGGTCGCGGTCGGTAAGCTCATGACGCTGGGCGGACTCGGCGTCTGGTGGCTCGTCGATCTGGTGTTGCTCATTACCGGAGACCTCACCCCCGCCGATGGATCCAATTGGATGCCCTACTACTGATGACTGGTCATGATCACGGCATAGTGAACGGGGTTCACATGTAGAATGCGGCAATAAAAATGTACATTGCAAAAGGGTGCTTGTCGCGTTGTCCGCTACCACCGTTCCCAGTCGGTGCGACCACTATTGACCGGATGAGATTTATGTCCGTCCCGTGTAACGAGACGTTTTTCAGCGATGGTCTAGTGCACAATCGACTGATTGAAGATGATTGGTGGCATATTCATTTACAATCACAAGGGCGAGGTAAGCTGACCTTTCTTCGTTAAAAGCGACTCGTATCAGGTGCTGATTTGCCGCGTCTACCGGGACGAAATCGCGCGAGATGCGGTCAACGCCTTCCGAGTTCATGTCATTCACGCTCGACAGCCGGTTTGTCTGCTCGATGACCACGATATCTTGGTCTTCCTCCTCCTCTCACAGGTCAAAACCCCCGTGGAGCTGATCGGCCGCGTGTCCTTCTTCCACGTCCGCGTCGGAGGCATCTGGCTGGTGGCCGCCACTCGAGTCAATGCCAACGCGGCCGCGGTCTTCGAGCTGCTCACGAAGCTGCAGAACACGATGGTCGAGTACTTTGGCAAGCTGAGCGAGGACAGCGTCCGCTCCAACTTTGTGCTCATCTACGAACTGCTCGACGAGCTGGTGAGCCGATCGTTGATGATGTTGACAAATGAGATGAGCCAATGCTCAATTTCTAGGTGGACTTTGGATATCCACAACTGACGTACGCCGGCGCACTGAAGACGGTAATAACGCAGACTGGAGTGATGGCGATCACTCGCGAGCAGCAGCAAATGATCACGTCGCAGGTTTGCCGATCAAACGAATGGACATGCATACGCGAGAGTCGCCTATTCAGGTGACAGGGCAGCTGTCGTGGCGACGTGAAGGCATCAAATATCGCCGAAATGAGCTATTCCTCGACGTGATCGAGCACGTGGATCTGCTGATGTCCGCACAGGGCCAGGTGCTCTCGTCGCACGTCTCCGGGTCGGTCGTCCTGAAGTCGTTCCTCTCGGGGATGCCCGAATGCAAGCTCGGCATCAACGACAAACTCTCGATTGGCGGCCAGCGCGGCAGTGCCGTCGGAATCACCACGAGCAGTAACGGCGACTCGACTGAATCTACCTCATCCTCGCTTCCGTCCGCGTCCATCGCCAAGCCGTACGTTCAGTGGCGTGTGGCCATGCCTGCCTCAAAAGGTGTTTGTTCAGAAATAAACCGTCGGTGGCGATCGACGACTGTCAGTTTCATCAGTGCGTGCGGCTGGGCAAGTTTGAGGCCGATCGCGCCATCTCGTTCGTTCCGCCTGACGGACCCTGCGAACTGATGAAGTACCGAACCACCAAGGACATTCAGCTTCCGTTCCGTGTCATTCCACTGGTGCGCGAGATCGGCAAGAACAAGCTCGAGATCAAAGTCGTGCTCAAGAGTCAGTTCAAGGCCAACCTACTGGGCCAGCACATTGAGGTTGGAGTCGGCTTGAACAGGTGTGATGACAGGCAACCAATATTTAGGTCCGCGTACCCGTCCCTCCGTCCACGTCGACTGTGTCCGTGCTCTGCACAAAGGGTCGGGCCAAGTACAAGACCGGCGAGAATGCGATCGTCTGGCGAATGAAGCGAGTGGCAGGCCAGCGAGAACTCCAGGTTACGCATTTACATGTACCTATCGGGGATTTCCCTGATCGTGACCGTTTCCGGCGGCTGCGTAAGATTCGGGTCCATTCCGAAAAGGCAATTCATGGCCTTCGTTCCTGGAAAATGATCGTCTCGAGATAGAGAGTTATGTTCAAAACGTTTTGCCGGGCCGTTTTCCACGTGAGCCTCGATGAAAGCCTGCCCCCAGCTGCTCTCACGTGAAATATTCTGCAACCGCCTAGTGCGCTATGGACGTCCCGATAAATGCCACTAGACATTGCTACTCTTCAGGTCTCCGCCGAGATCGAGTTGCTGCCGTCGCACGAATTGCAGCCGTCTCGCAAGTGGAACCGACCGCCAGTGTCAGTTAATTTTGAGGTGCCTTTTGCACCGAGCGGATTCAAGGTAGGCGAATTGGAGTTGTATGGTGAAAGTGCAAACCACAGGTGCGCTACCTTAAAGTGTTCGAGGCGAAGATGAACTACACGGATCACGACGTCGTGAAGTGGGTTCGCTACATGGGCAGATCTGGACTATACGAGACTCGCTGCTAAGGATAAGATTGCTCACGAAACTCTGCTAGCCCTTCTCCTGCTTCTTGCTTCCCGGATATGAATTGCTCTACATTTTATGAGAGGGTATTGTACGCGTGGGTGAAAGGAAACACCTCTTCCGATTCGCACCTTCTCTCGTAGCTGCAAAGCGATCCCATAGATCTGGCCGCCTTCGAATCTTACTCCTCACCCCACTACTCACATCATCATGTGATGAGACGATGCGATGCATTTCAACGAAACGCGGTGTCACAACAACAACTATTGCTGCAACTGTCCACCTTTGCCTTCCTCCAACCACACTGCTGTGCTACTACTATTATCGTCACCATCATTTCGGGAGGCGATAAACACGAACGAGCGCCGGGGCCACAGAGATATGCAGTACTACAGCTAATAAGTGGAGAGCGACACCAATTTTCAATCATCAGTTATGCCACGAATGCAGACCTTGCAACTTGCAGGACCGAACAACACAATGCTACTAGGGTGATGAGTAAAGTGATGACAATTGCTTGGTCACCGATCTGCTTGACGTGATGACGAGTTCGAGTGCGATCCACAGTAGGGTACCGAACGTTCAATCTTTCAGACATTCGCAACTTGGAGGTTCCAGATGGAAGTCGATAGCGCGAGCGGCGGACTACTTCTGTTCAATCCCTTTACTAGTACGTATGATGACATCATGACGTGACAATTGTTCGCTAATGCAGATCAAAAGCAGCAGGTCGTTTTTCTCGACGGGGAATCAAGAGGCGGGTGGACCGAGCTGGAGTGAGTTTCTTTGTCTTATCGGAAAGTACGGCTATAGCGATGTGTGGCGTTCGCAAGTCGCAACCCCCCTGGCAAGGTGGTTCGCGTCGCCGGAACGAGCGGCCCAGTCAGCTACGGAGATCACTCAAGCACTCGGCGCCATTCTCACGTCCATTCGCAATCTCTTTGATGAGGTCGTTTTCTCTCACCACGACTTCTCGACACGCCAAATGCAGGCCGTCCGTCAATTGGAGCCTCCAGGCCGGAACGACTTGGCGATCGTGGAGGCGAGTTGGAAGAAACTCTGCAGGGATGCTCTGATTTTGGATGAGGAGCAGGCACTCGAGGTCATCAGCAAGGTATGAAACAGGAGATACGCGATTGTAGGGGGAGGGATGAAATTCAGGTGGTCTCCTATGCGCTCGTGTTGTACGACCACTCGACCAGCAGTAGCGTGTCGTTGACGTGTGGAGGCATTTCCACAAGGTTCTAGAGTGGTCTGACCAACGATGATTGCGCATCAACGTTTAGAACGCCTCTCTTTGGGCAGAATCGCTCTCAGACTGCACAGCCACAAGTGGACCAGAAAGCGATGCCACGCATTTTCGATCTGCTTCACGAACTGTATTGTTTCGTTCTTAGTCATCATTGGAAGCCACTTACAGCGCGGCTCGGTTCCATCTGGGCGAAATTGTCGATGCAGCCATCAGGCGTGCAGTTCGATCAGGAACCCGACAGGCTGTGGACGGTCGGTTGCGTCGACTCTTCCAGCACAATCCGTCCGAAACGCTCGCCTCGTCGCCGCTCTTTTGTCGGCTGATTGTGACGAACGTCGTCGTTCCCTTCCTCGAATCTTTGCCCACCGCCACATCGAAAGCGAATGTCGGATGTCAGCAGACCGAGTTGACGTCTCTCGCTGTTCGCCATTGGATCGACGATGTGCTCGGACGAGTAGGCAGTTTGTTAGAGTTGTGGCATCATTGCGACTCGGTGCAGATCTATTCTTTGGCCGTGTTGGGATGGCCCAGTACGCGAGGATTGCTACTGCAACTGAAGGCGGCCATGGCGCAGGAGAACGGATACGGCGGAGAACGACTCGCAAAGGATTTGCGACTGGACGTGCAACGTCGACTCCTACATTCGGGACGATCCACGGCCGAAATCTTGACTGGCTACGCGGCTGTGGTCGAGTCGACTCGTCTTCTGGATCCGTCCGCGCGGCTGCTCTGGCGAGTCGCGAGACCCGTCCGCGACTATCTCAGGTGGATATAATCGTATTTGTTTGCATTTTATGAAATCTCGCATGTAAATTTATAGGAAAAGACCGGATACGGTGCGCCAGATCATCGCCTACCTGACGAACGAATCGCGCGCCACTGCCGCAGCCGGCAGAACGACGGACGATCAACAGCAGCGTCGACAGACGGCGACGCAACAGCACGCCGCGCACAGACTGAGACATCTCGTCCACAGCCGACTGTCGACTGGCGGCGGTCTCGGCGCCAGTGGTGGTGGCGGCGGCGGCACCATTGGAGGACGGCCGAACAGCAATGCGATGCTCATCGTGGACGAGGATGACCTGCAGGGACTGAACGACGAGTATCTCCGAGCAGAGAGCGAACTCGTCGAGGACTGGCGCGCATGGAGACCGCCCGCACTACAGGACCACAGCATCGCGACAAATCCCCTGTCGGCGATGGATGCCTTCTCGTCGGATGGACTGTTCCGCACCCCGAACGCATCCAGATGGATGATGGCACAAGCCGCGTCGTCTGCAACATCGGACACGGACGTCTTCAACATGTTCGTCTCGGTCTACGGCAGCAAGGACGTCTTCGTCAAGGAGTACCGTCAGCTACTCGCCGAACGACTCATCCAGCAATCCGAGAGCGAGGTTCGTTGGAGGTTTCCAAGCGAAGCCACCGCGCTTTCTTGTCATCGCATACACATCTCCAAACAGCTCGTCGTGTCAATCTCCGTTTTATAACTCGCTGTATGGTACAGCGGTGATGTGCAATGAAATTGCAGCGATCCTGGGAGCCGCACTATCTACGTCTGCTGAAGGCACGATTCAGCGACGCCGAACTTCAGGGATGCGAGGTGATGTTGAAGGATGTCCGAGAAAGCGACAAGGTCGATAGACTAATTGCGCCTCACATGGTCAGTGCGGAGGTGGGGGCGGACGCTTCGAAAGGCTACAGTTTAGACGGTTCCGTTGTTGCCGCGCATCGCGTCCACCCACTTCTGGCCGCCGCTCTGCAACGAGAACGTCGAATTGCCGCCTGCGCTCGAGGCTGGATTGGACGACTTCGCCCGCCACTATGCAGACCACAAACCGGACCGCACGCTCAAGTCGGCTTCTGGGGGAAGCGTTCTAATCCACGATTCGATGATGCAGATGGATGCGAGCGGCTGGCATGGTCGAAATCGGCGTCACCATCGACGGACTGAGCGTGCAGAAGGTGGTGCCGAATACGCACGCTGCCGTTCTCTACCTGTTCCTCGAGAAAGAGGACTGGACGCTGGCGGAAGTCGCGGAGCGGTTGCACGTCGGACGGCACGTCGTCAAGAAGCGACTCGAGTGGTGGCAGACGCAGGTTTACAGCCGTTCACTTGCATCATACAATACAAACGAACGACTCTTAGGGTGTGCTGGTCAGCGGCTCGAACGACGCCTGGTCGCTCACCAAGCAGCCACAGTCGATGGACGCCACAAAGGTAGAGAGGGTGGTGGGATGTAGTGGAGGCTGACATTGACCGATCACCACAGGCGTACGCCGAACACGACTACGACTCGGACGGGGAGGGAGCCGGAGACGACGAGGCTGCCGCAGATGCGGTCGACTCGCTTGAGCAGTTCTGGTCCTACACACGTTCCTTCATCGTATGCGAGACGAATTGCGCAGACGAGATCGAAGTGATCCCGTTGCAGGACAACCAGGAGAACAAGGAAGTGCGAGCCGAGAGAATGCACACCATCTACCGGATGTTCCAGTCGCCAGGGGCACAACCGACCCAGCTGCAGACGGTCATCCTCTTCCTGCAGAGAAAGGTCGCTTACTGTACATGATTGTCGCGAAGACTCACGCGCTAGTGCAGGTCAAGCAAGGACTGCTCTCCTTCCACAACGGTCTCTATCGGGTCGTCAAGGAGAACAACGGCTAAGAGGAGGAAGAGTGCGTTATCAGACCCACATTTCGATCTCCCCCCCCCCATCATCATCACTATCATCACTGTCGTTGTGGCCATAAAGTGGCTGTCGTCATGTTCACTGCGGCGAATGAGAGGAGTTCCGCTTCTTGTTGTGGTTGTCGGTCGGTAAGGGGCATAGACAGGTGCAATAATTCCTGGTGCTGCCGGACGGGGGCGGGCGCAGTCGATTGGATTTGGTGGCGTGGGAACGAGCACCTGCCGAGAGAGAGAGACACTACATTTCTCCCTCTCTCTCTCACACGCGCCGGCATCGAGTCGGCACGCAACCGTCGCGGCTAGCTCGGTCTTATGGTGGTGAATGCTGCTGCCTGACTGACGAAATAGCAATTGATCGAAAGGAGGAGAATGGGAAATAGTGCGTCTGGATCGAACGAGAACAACAACAACCAGACTGCTGCTGCTGCGACAGAGAATGGAGCCAACCGACACCATCATGGCCCCGCGCACAATGCTACGAACGCTGCTACTCCCGGAGGGGCGCCCGGAAGATTGGGCGGAATCGGACGAGGAGCCGCCGACGGGGACACGCTCTATCGGTACAGACGATTGGGTAGCCTACGATGAAGTGTGCGTAGGTACGTGGACATGCACGGCGGCGGAGAACTGCTACTGTGGCAGAGACTCGCAGCTACCAGTGGGGACGCGTCCATCTTCGACTCGGTCGTCGACACAAAGGTTGGAGCAAACACAAGCTCATATTGTTTGGAATGGGTGTAAACGAAACGTGCAGATCGCCGAGCACATGTACGGCAACGGGAAAGGTACGAACTGTCTTGATATAATAGCAATAATATACGACATAAATGAAGGCAAGATGATGTCCATCGTGGAGCTCGTCAAGCTTCGAAACAAGGTGTGACGCAGGGGGAGAGAGACATGGAGATGGGAATGACAGGAGCGAAACGCCATGCTGGGTGCGTTCGCGCGCAAGAAGGGAAAGGGCAAGTCGGGCCCGAATGTGCTGGACGCCTTCAACCAGGAGGACGAGAATGCGGGCGACATCAAGAAGGCGCTGAAGCTGCTCGATGGAGGCGGCAAGGGAGGAAAGAATGAGCTCCGCTACCGAGAGGTGAAGGGAACGCTCATGAGGAGAGGAAGGCGACCGTGCAGGTGATCTGGAAGCTGGAGGAGCGCGGCTCGATGGGCGAGAACCTCGTGCACGTCGCACTTCTGCAGGTTTTGTTGAGCGGTGTTGCCGAGAGAAGGCGAACAAGTCGTCGCATGTGCGTGTGTATGTAGGGCTCGCCGAACCACAACCAGATCGCGGAGAAGCTGATCGCCGCCTACCCGAAACTGATCAACGACATCTGCGTGTCGGAGGACTACTACGGACTGTCGCCTCTGCATCAGGCCATCATCAACCAGGACCCCAGAATGGTGGCCCTGCTCCTGAGGAAGGGCGCCGACGTGAACGCCCGTTGCTATGGAGCCTTCTTCTGCGCCGAGGATCAGGTTCGGGCGGGGGCAACGAAAAGAGTTGCTTGTGGAAACTCGTTCTTCAGAAATCCAGCCGAACCGACTCGTTGGAGCACGAATGGGTCGAGTTGCCGGTGCGCACCAACTATACAGGGTGCGCGTTACACATATGCCGCCGTTGTTGTGCGATTGCAATCCGAGCGAATCACAGGACGATGTACTTTGGCGAGTATCCGCTCTCGTTCGCCTGCTGCATGAATCAGTCGGACTGCTATCGACTGCTGGTTTGTCTCGTTCGATCTCCGATCATCATCGAAAAGAGTGCCATACAAAGATCGCGTACCGCGCCAATCCGAACGCGCAGGACACGAACGGCAACACGCTCCTGCATCTCTGCGTCATTCACGAGAATCTGGTGTGAAGAGAGAGAGAGATGACAATATCGAACGACCAGGACATGATGCGGCTGGGACTGGCGACGGGCGCATCGCTCAAGATCGTCAACCGACAGAATCTGACGCCGCTCACGCTGGCGGCGAAGCTCGCCAAGCGAACGATGTTCGAGGCGATCCTCGAGCTGGAGGTTGGCCGGAGGAGGATTGTGGGGGACGAAGAGCGGGGCGCAGGGCGAGTGCATGTGGACGTACGGCAACGCGGCCCAGATGGCGTATCCGCTCTCGAAGATCGACACGATCAACGAGGAGACGGGCGACGTCAACGAGACCAGTGCGCTCGCGCTCGCCGTCTACGGAGTCTGAGAATTTAGGGCCGCTGGTCGCTAGCAATCGATTTCGTTTAGCCGTCGCCCGCGCATCTCGACCTGCTGGACGGACTGCTCGAGAATCTGCTCGACGAGAAGTGGTCGGCGTTCGGCAAGAAGGAGTGGATCAAGTCGCTCGGCTTCTTCATCTGCTACTACATCACCTTCACGGTCGCCTTCGTCACCCGGCCCATCACGGACACGACCACCGTAGGCGATTGAGTTCTTACATGCCCTCTTCCCGCAATTACTCGCTGCTATCATCATTATTCACATATATCATCAGCTCCTGTCCGGCGGAGCGATCATCGCGAACGGAACGGTCACCCCGAACACGGCGTACTTTGCGAAAGGTGTGTGGTGAACGCCGTGACGACCCAATAAGATCGATGGTGGGAGTTTCAGCGGAAAGGTTCTACATGTGCAACCTGATGGAGTACTCGTCGCCGGGCGCCATGGGACCGGGATGGGGATACGTAGGGTGTGATTGTAGAGAGGGGATGAGAAGCACAACCAATCAGGTTCGGCTGGCCTCAGAGGTGCTGGTTCTGGCGATGGTCATCATCCAGATTGGTCTCGACGTCAAAGACATCCGGCGGATCGGTCGCAAAAAGTGGTTCACCATTGTGGTATGATGATGATCGCTGCTTCTGCTTCATTGGGATTTCAGTACGCCTTCCCGGCCAAGATCATGTACAAGGTGTCGTACTTCTGCGTGCTCGCCATCATTCCCTTCCGACTGGGATGCGCACTCTCCGACTTTGTAAGTTGGCGCCATTTGTGCAGCGGCGGGCGCCTCCTCCTCCTCCTCCTCCTCAAGGAAACACGTCGTTTCAGATGCTGTTCATGGACAATGCACTCTCGATGTTGTCGGTTCTACTCACGACCGTTCACTTTATGTACTACTGTCGAGCCATCAAATTCGTCGGACCGTTCGTGCTGATGATCTACACGATCGTCGCCCAGGATATGAGTCGTTTCCTGGTCATCTATCTCATCTTCCTCCTCGGATTCACGCAATGTAAACACGTCGCCGCTGAATCGTCGTAGTTCATCTTTAGCGTTCTACGTCATCTTCACCGCATGTAACCGCGTCACGATCGATCCGAGCGCCGACTTCGACAACATCCTCAACAATCCCTTCGAGGTGATCGAGCCATCGTTGATCGAACTCCATGTTCGCCGTTGAAGGCCATGATTCGTACGTTCACGATGACGATGGGCGAGTTCATGAACTTCTACAAGGAACTGTCCAGCTGCGAGTCCGTGATCATGACGCTGCTCGGCAAGGTGACGACTGTCTCCCAAGAAACATGAGGAATAAATTATCGCCCAGATCGTCTTCCTGATCTTCGAGCTGTTCGTCTCGATTCTCCAGTTCAACCTGCTCATTGCTATGATGACTCGGGTAGGGGCTTTCGCATGACAATTGGAATGGCTGACCGTTCGCAGACGTACGAGATGATCTCACAGACGAGCAAGGAGTGGAAGAGACAGTGGGCACAGGTAGCGGAGGGATGTGGTACAGCGCTTGAAATGCAATTCAGGTGATTCTCATGCTGGAACTATCGTTGGGACCAGAGGAGCGACGTCTGCATCTGCTCAAGTACTCGCGACCGACCGGCGCGAACAAGAAGATGCGCAGCTATGTGGTGGCACGCAAGACTTCCGTATGCGAGATTCTTGAATATTGGGGTTACGAAATTAATCGATGTGCAACTGCAGGAGGGCCACGACTCGGCGGCGGGCGAGTCGGCGCACGGAAACTGGCGACAACGCATCGGGCAACGCGTGGCAGCAGCTCAGAGCGGGCAACTTAAGGGACGAATCACATGACGCAACAACGATAACAACAACGACAACAACACTACTTACATCGTTGGATCCATTTACTAACAATGCCGTGAAGCGAAGTAGAGGAATCAAAACGCTCGTGTTTACACGATGACACCAGCAATTGAGCTGTTGCGATGCTCACTGCAGCGTGTCTATAGTTTGGCACCCAGTTGTTATCGCAGCGACGCGCCGACTGCACTCGTCCCAAATTCCAATTCCCAAGATCCCGAACGCACACCGAGAGACA
>JACMII010000110.1:0-10818 GCA_014805405.1 Bunonema sp. RGD898 | reverse complement strand
TGTTCGGACCCGTTCTGGATCGTACCCTCGGCTGCACGGGCATTCTCGGCGGCGGAATCGGCGCCTGCTGCTGCTGTTGCTGAGTGCTCGACGTTGTGGCGGATGTGGGCGCCACAGAATTGTCGAACGCAGTCGTCGGGAAGCCCGACAAGGCGACCGCTTGCGACCCGGACGACGATTGCTGCATAATAGCGACAATAATACGAGTGTCATCATGGGTAATATGAACCGGAAGGTGTGCCGTAGCCGCGGCTCCTCCTCCTCCATCCGTCAGTATCGCATTTGCAACACCGGTCGGTTGCGCGAAGGCGGCCGCAGCCGAGTGCGCGAACATCGCTCCGGACGGCTTGTTCGGGATGGACGACGAGGACGACTCGAAGAGCTGATGGGTGTTGCCGAAGAAGAGCGCATGTCCAGTGTGTTGGGGTGTGGCGAGTTGCGTGGATCCCGTCGGCACGGCGGCAGCCTGTCCGAAGTGCGGCAGATTTTGATGATGAGGATGGGGTTGATGATGTTGATGGGGCTGTGCAGCCTGAACTCCGGTCTCCATGCTCTGCGATTGCTGCGACTGCAGGTAGGTCGGGTTGTGGAAGGACGCCGCCAGATCGCTCTGCTATCATCACATTGTCATACGCACGATAAGATGAAGCGGAAGTCGCCGGACGTACCGGCAGATAGTATCCGGCCGAACTGCCGACCGACTGCTGCTGTTGCAGCTGGCCGTGAGCGGACGCAGGTGGATGCGAAGATGATGTCGAGGAGGAGGATGCATGATGCGGCGCCGCACCCGAGATTCCCACCGATGTTGACGCGGCCAGGCCCCCTGCGTGCGCGGTCGTAGCACCAGAATCGCAAAGCCGAAATAAATGCCTGAGGTCGAGGCGGCGCTCCTCTGCTGTCGAGCCGCATCTCTCTCCGCGTCCTCGTGTCTTCGTTTCACCTTGCGACGGGCGTAGAAATTCTGTGGCGATTATTATTGTGAATTTTCATCAGCGCCGTGCTAAAACGGGTACCTCATTGATGCCCTTGTAGGTCTTGATCAGGTCGACGGTCAATTTGCGCAGCGTCCCGTCGCGCATCGACACCGAACACGACGTGCTCGACTGGTTGCCTTGAATAGAAGAAATGATGATTAGACAGACGCCGAGTGGTCCAAGCCAAAATGCTCACTCATTGTTGCCGAGACAACGTCGACCCGTCGTTCGTCGAGAAGAAGTTAGTTAGCTCCCTAGCTGCGAGACCCTGGCGGAGCACCTCGCTGTGACGGGTCCAATACGGGACTGATTAAGGAAGAGAAGCAATGCGCAAGCGAGCGAGTGAGCGAGCAAGCGGGCGGGGAAAAGTGTGGAGAGCGGTGTGTGTGTAGATGCCAGGAGAGAGAGAGAAGACGTGTGCGGCTGCGAGCGTGCTTGCGCTGCGGCTGCTGTGGTGGTGTCGATCAATAATGTGCGAGAGAGAGTGGACAGAGAGCGGAGGCGAAAGGGCACGAGAGCGAGCGACATGCAGCAGCAGCAGCCGTCGCCACACAGCACGAGTGCGCGGCGAAAGAAGGGAGAGAGAGAGCGGGCGAGAGCGAGCACTGTGCACCGTCAAACGCCCACTCCGCACCCGACGCGAACGCTTGGCCTCCCCGCTGCTGCTGCTGCTCTCCGCTGTAGTCCTCGAGGCCTGCGGACGCGGGACGACGACGAGGAAGAGGGATGGATGACACGCGCTTCCACCCATCCTTACACTCTCCAAGAGACCATGCCGTCGACGAAAGAGGGAGAGAATCACGTGCCAGACAGCTGATTGTTCCCTGCCGCCGCCGCCGTACACACACACGCATACAGGATACCAAGCGCGCTTTATCGAGAAAGAGAGGACAACACCTGACTGGTCGGTGGCCGTGTTGAACCGATAATCTTCCGGACGGCGAATGATGACAGCGGTGGCGATGCTGTTCGAAGACAACGCTTCGAACGGACAGTGACATTCTCCTCGTCTTCTCGATCGAACATCACCGGCCGCGGCCATACGACAAACGCTTCGGGGCAAGACGGCGGACGCCGTTCGATTGACTGCAGAATACGCACTGAGCGAGAACAATCGTTTTCAGGAATTCATCAAAGCCTACGCCACAGTTTGTGTTCAGTGCGTTCTTTGGCAGCCTTGCGACGACGCTCTGCTAGCTTGTCGATCGTGAATGAGGAGAAAGTAGCCCTGGATATCTACGGTGCCTGCTACCAGTAACAGATGCGGCGATATCGTCGACAGGACTCAACGAATCATCCGCCGCCACATCTTCAGCTCAGCATCCTGCGAGGTTTGTCAAAGGGCGACGTTCTGTGCCCCTTCTTCTCGACGGTCGTTCATGACGTTGATGACCGTCTGGAGGGCAATGGTGCCGCGAGAAAGATTGCAAACGAGATGGACTTATGATCAGTGCTCAATGAGGAAAAGACCGCAGACGACGCGAATGCAAGCCGGGCGTTCGTCGATGCGCCGCTCCTACTGCCAGCGCCGATGCTGCACACCGAACTGACGATACGCAGCCGTATAATGACAGTCTATTTGGCACGAAACTGGCTACGCAGCTACAATGATACTTTGATGTCGACATGTCGACTCGTCCGCTCATCATCTCAAGTTCGCACGAGCGTTCGTGGCGATGGAGGTGCGTGGGATTCGGAAGCCAGAACGACAAGAGGTGCGTTGTTCCGGGAACGAAGCCACTGTGCTAGAGGACGCGACAGCAACAGTGAGCACTTACCGGAAAAAAGCCGACGCACACGTCGCGTGTCCACGGGGATCCTGGGGTTCTGTTTCGCATTCCGTACTCGATCGACTGCACTTTCACTGCGCTCACGGAATTCCCAGTTTGCGAGCGTGCAAGGCTTGTCTCTGTGTGGCAAGGAATGCGCTCTTCGCGTGTTCGTGGCTTTCGGCTCCCGTGCACGCTTGTGCAGTTGTGTGTGTCTAGCGCCAGGAGGAAGCGGTGGAGGAGAGGGGAATAAGCCAGGAGGAGGAGGGGGAGGAGGACGGCCGGTCGGTCGGTCGGCGCTCGTCGTCGTCCTCGTCGTCGGGCAGTATAATGGCGGAGAGAGCGAGGTAAGCCGACTGACTGGTTTCACGAGCACGAGGAGAGGAGCGTCATGCTACCAGAAGCTGCTGCTGCTGTCGCTGCCGCTGCTGCTGCTGCCACCGGCCAGAGAGTCTGTCTCCTTCGTCCTCGCGCGCGCGCGCAGCGGTCGCCCTGCACGCGTCACTTTGTTCAAGTGTCCGGAGGGAAAGAAGAGGAGGAGGGAGAGGAAGCCAACACAACTGGATATGCATTTCTGCTCGTCTGTCGGCAGTTCTCTCTCCCTCTCCGGCGGACGTTGTATGTGCGCGTGTTCGGTCGATCGTCGTTTGCTGTCACTGGTGGCAGAGATGACCGCCGCCGTCGCCGCTGACGAAGGAGCAGCAGCAGCAGCAATCAGAGGAAGAAGAAGAGGACGCGATCGCTCGCTCTCTCTCCCTCTCTTCCTCTTCATTCTGCTGTAACGAAATCGGCCGTGCGTGTTTGGGGGAGTGTGGAGAGGAACGTCTCCCCCCTCGTCCGTCATTTCGATTCCCCTCCTCCCCCTTAGATTTTACTACATTGTCTCTCTCGCTCTCTCAGTCTCAGTCCTGCAGATAATTCAGGAGAGAGCGAGAGACAGAGACGGAGGGTGGAGACGATCTTTGAGACACTGTCACTGTCTCAGTGTCTTTCCCTCCTGGGAATGAAAGCAGCACGCGCGCGCGCTCTTCTCCCTCTTCGCCTATCGCGTGCGCACGAGATGATGGTGACGAGGGTGAGGGGGAGGCGGAGGAGGAGAAGGAGGAGGGGCAGGAGAAGAAGAAGGCGACGAGGGGGAGGGACGACCAAACTTCAGCGCCTCCACTCAGCTACAGCATTTTCTTTCCCATCCTAGCAGTAGTTTCTCTCTCTCTCCCACTCGTCGTCTCCTTTCGGCCGAGGTCGTCCCTCGTTCCGACTCTACGGTCCGTCACTTCCATTTACCCCCCTCGCTCTCCCTCTTTCTCTCCCATCGCCATACGAACAGTCTCTTTCTTTCGCATGCGGCAATCGGACGGCGTCGATCGAAGGACGGGCATGTGCATGAGAGTGTGCGTGGTTGAATGCAGTAGAAATGTGCGCGCGCGCTCGAATCGCGACGATGCACTCACTCACTCCCTCCCCCCCCTTCTCTCTAAACAATGCTGCTGTTGCTGCTGTCGCTGCCACCGCTACCGCCTCGCTCGTTACTCTCTCTTTCACTACTTCCTTTTCGTCTTCCTCGCCTCCCCCCTCCTTCCCTCCTCCCTCTTCCAGGTTCGTGTCTAGTAGCAGTGCTCTTGTGTCAATCAACCTTACCTCGGCTGCCTTGAAATGCCTGTGATGTGCGCGCGTGCCTGTGTGTGTGCGTGCATGCGTGCATGTGTGTGTGTGTCTCTTTCCCCTTTCCTTTTGCGAGACAGTGCGTGCGCGGTGGTGTCGGCCGCTGTAAGATGCGCTCTTCTTCCTCGCCTCCTCCTCTTCCTTCCCCTCCTTCTTCCCCTCTTCCTCTCTCTCTGTGCCGTTGTGAGTGCGCGCCTGCTCCTCTCTCTCCATGTGTGAGGATAGTGCGCGTGTGCCGCTGCTGCCCTCTGGCCTTGCTTCCCCCTCTCTCTACCCTACTCATGGGCTTGTTGCAGCTAGGGAGAGCGCGCCGAGACGGAGTCACCGATTCGAATAGCAGCAGCAGCGGCAGCAGCAGCACGACGGCGACGGCCAGCGCGAGATGGCAGCGGCGTGCCGGCTGCTCGTGCTCGTCCTCAGCATCGGCGCCGCCACAACATGGGCGCACTACTTCGCGAATAGCAGCGCCGGTGGCCGGCAGTTGCCCGAGATCGCGGGCCTCGAGCCGATGGCCTCGGACAAGTACCCGCACTTCACCGTCGTCGAGACCTTCTCGCGCACCAAGCACTATCACGGCGTCTCGAGGCTCATTCCACCGCATCTCCGCTTCAAGAGAGAGGTGTGTGTGGCATCGCTCAGTGCGTCGTTGCTTTCCTCGAACACCCAGATGCGCAGGTGATCGCGGGCCCGATGTACGAGTGGCCTACCTTCGAGATCCCCTTCCAGATCTGGGGCGGCGACTGTACGTGCCTCTTTGCCTCTTGGTCCGAGTGCGTGCGTGCGTGTGCATGGTCTAATGAGCGTGTCTGCGCGTGCGAGAGAGATACCAGGAACACTAATTAGAGGAAGACGAACGAGCGAACGAACGAATGCGAGGGAAGGGAAATGTGTTTTGCGCTAAGCACCGTTTCGCTCCTTTCTCTTGCTCTCTCCCTGTTGTTGGCTAGCGTGTGTGTGTGCGCGCATGCGAAACCGGTGTGCAGTTGTGTGTGGGCGATGAACGGCCAGGAAAGGGAAGGATACCGGGGAGCAAGGAGAGAGAGAGGGCAACAACACACAGAGGTGGTGGTGGGGAATTGTGCATGCATGCATGCAGACAACTTCCAAAACCTGATCCGACGCGGCATCCGAATGTGGGAGGAGAACACGTGCCTGCGCTTCCGC
The DNA here is from genome assembly GCA_014805405.1 of Bunonema sp. RGD898. Classification (NCBI taxonomy): domain Eukaryota; kingdom Metazoa; phylum Nematoda; class Chromadorea; order Rhabditida; family Bunonematidae; genus Bunonema; species Bunonema sp. RGD898. The sequence goes on along the minus strand of JACMII010000110.1, from coordinate 5,249 downwards.
GAGAACATGCAGTCGCGCGACGCGATCCGCTACATGCTCGAGAAGGGCGACAGCTGCTTCACCGAGTACATCGGTCGAAACGGCGGACATCAGGACATTATCATCGGGAGCGAGTGCGCAGAGGAGTACGTCGTGGCCCACGAGACGGGACACGCGCTCGGCTTCTGGCACACGCATCAGCGACCCGATCGGGAGAAGTTCATCTCGATCAACTGGAAGAACGTGCTCGACGAGGCGACCGCCTCCTTCATGCCCTTCCGGTCCATGCTGCAGGCCTTCGGCATTCGGCAGGTCTCCAATCGACGCGTTCCCTACGACTACGGATCGCTGATGCACTACCACGCCGTCGCGCATGCCATCAAGGTCCGGATCTATGCTCCCTCCAGAGGAAGCGCGCAACCTCATGTCAGGTGTCCGACTTCACGATCGTGCCGAAGGAGCTCAAGTACGTGACGACGATGGGAACCGAGCGAATGGCCTTCCTCGACGCCAAAGTCATCAACGACATCTACTGTCCCAGTCTGCGCCTCGTTTCCCATTGACTTGTCTATTCCAACCAAAAAAACTCTAGACGCCTGTGTCGGCCGCTCGAATCTGGCCTGTCTGGCGGGAGGATATCCGGACCCCAACAACTGCGCCGTTTGCCGATGCCCCGAGGGCCTGGGCGGCCCGGATTGCGGCCAGCTCCAGCCGTCATGTCCATCTTAACGTTTGTCGACATCCTCCCCACCTCAAATTGCAGCCTGTGGACGCGAGCTGCACGCCTCGGACCAGTGGCAAACGCTGGTCTCGCCGCCCGGCAAGAACGTCCACTGCTACTGGAGAATCTCGGTCTGGCTACGGTCCGCTCGCTCGCACAATTGCTCGAGGTTCAGGCGCCGGAGGGGTCGCGTGTGACGTTCCGACTTTCGGACGGCGAATTCCCCTGCTCGTACGGCTGTCAGAGCTACGTCGAGATCAAGCACAAACTGGACGTTCGGCTAACCGGATTCCGCAGGTACCTTTCCCTTTTCTGGAACGCGCACTTTCCCCGCTCGCTTGCTGCTACTGCTTTCTCTCTTTTCCCTTGCGCGCACGAGTGGATTTCCGGAGAGAGAAAGCTGGAAGAGAGGACGAGGTGGAGGGGGAGGCGGAGGTGCCAATTTGGTCGGAGCACGGCAAGCAAGCAACAGCACTTTCACCGCTCCTTCCCTTCTTCGTTTTCGTCCTTCTCCTTCCACTTTCACCCCGCCGCACGGTCTGGCGCGTGCGACAGCAGCAATCTGGCAGTGAAAGGCAGGGAGAGAGAAGCGACGAACAACAACAAAGCCGGCGGAGGAGCACTGGAGGCAGGGAGAATATGATGATGATGTGGCTGCTATGTGCAAAATGCCACCGCCACTTCACTCTTTCTTCGTCGTGGTAGATGGAACATGAGGGGTTTGCGCATCGCTTACACTTACGCACGTCGACAAACCTGCCACCGCCGTCAACGTGCAAACCTTGCAGCTGCTGCTACCGAGTCAAGGACGTGACGGTGTCGGACACGAATCAGATCTTTGTCATCTACCATCCGAACGGACGGACGGCCAGATTCTCGCTGCGCTACAAACGACAACCCTAGAAGACAGCTCATCATCCAGATCAGATGGAGAGAAACAGCAGAAACGTGTCCGTCCGATGATCTCTCTCTCTCTTTCGCCCGGCAGTCCTTCCGCTTCCCTCATTTCACGTCAAACTCCCGGTAGTTGCATTTCCCCGCGCCCACTGCTCCAATCGCAGAACGAGCAAGCGCATGGCCAGACGGTGACAGAGAGACACGTTGCGGTTACACACGCACGCACACACAGAGACACAATCAGGTCTAGTCCATTTCGTGGGTTCATCTCCGCGGTCTTTCGTCAAGTCCTTCAGTCCTCTGCGCACTCCCGTCGTCCCCCCCACTACAGCTAACAGCCAGCTCACTCGCTCAGGGTTATCGTAGACTCACGACTGAAAGGTGTGGTGTCCTTCCGAACAATCACGCACGCACACACGCAGAGACAGATTGTGAAGGAAAACACGAGAAGACCGGTTCGTCTCCATTGTCACGCACCTGCCACCCGCAGCAGCACCACCTCTATTCCCACTCTCACTTGTTGAGACCTTCTGCTTGTTGGTGGACAATAAACAGCGATGCCATAACACGATGGCGATGCTAGTCGAACGAGGGCGCCAGACATTGAAGTGACCAGCTAGCACGCAAACACCTGCCGCCATGCGCAATGGATGAGCAGTCCGCGCTTTGTGTGAGTGTACTTCATCGACGTTGGTGATTTTGAACGACCGCGACAGGAAGCGAAAGGGGAAGAAAACACGAAATATCTTCAACTGATGTGCGGGAAATTCACCGAACAGCAGCATTTGCAGTGCATTGACAGAGTTGTCGTCGAAGGTCTCATTTTTATTTCTCTCACGCGACCATAACAAGCCCAGCTGGTTTGATCATCCCAGTTTGGGGTCGTCTTCGTTATCTTCCTACACGTGCTACTTGACCGGTTGTCGTTCTTGTATTGTAGGTGTGCCGAGAGTTGACTAGGCAGCCTAATCCCTTTCCTCCTCGCTGAGCCTCTTATCGTGGTGATGCGAAGGAACCGCTTCATTAAGCAGCCCTTACGCACCCGTTTCCTTCCCGTCTTCTCACTCGCTGCTTTCAATCAAACAGTACTGCTGCTGCTGCATGGAACGGCTCGTTGTCGTGCTCTTGGCCTTGATCGGCCTCGCCCATCTGGGCGCCAGCAACAGAATCATCCGAGAAGGCAAGGATAACGATTGACCAAACCCGTTATGTCACTCACAAAAACAGGTGCAATTCGTGACTGGCCCGAATTGGCGAATCGAGTCGCACCTAGAACACGACCAGAGACGACGGGAATGTCGTTCTCGTTCGCCTTCCTCAACAACCATCTCAACATCAGCGACACGTCGTACACGGAAGTCCTGTCGGTCGTCGTGACCAATTCGGGCACCACCAGCGCATCCATCACGATCACAGCACCGTCGTTCCCAAACTTCACGACCATCAATCAGAATGTGCCTGCTGGACAGTCCGTCTACGTGAACAAACAAGGTATAGCGAAAAAAGACGGGCGCGATCTTCCAGATCCCGATCACCCCGGTCACGATCCAGACCAACTACGGTGACCAGAACATGGAGACCATGCTCACGAGCAGCAACGCACTCTTCCTGACCGTAGAAATGCCTTTACTCTTCCAAGAAAAAGCTAATTTCAGTCGACACAACCTGTCTCGGTGGTAGCCGAGAACCAGCACTCGGACGGCGACAGCTCGGACACGTTCAGTCTGATTCCGGTATACTGAACGGCTCAACGGTTGTGCATAGTTCAATGTGTCAGAATTGCGAGCTGGGATCGTCCTATCGTGTAGTTTCTGACACGTCCTTTATCATTTCGACGAACATTTTCGTTGCGGTTGCGACCGTTGATTACACCCTGGTGAGTTGTGAATGTGAAGTTGTGGAAGTGAGATAATACACAGATAAACATCTACGAGCCGCAGGCCAACAACTACTCGGTCGTGCTCATGCGGGGACAGACTGCTAGTAGAGTTTCATTCTCAACTATCACGGCAATTTCCCAGGCATCGTGACGAAGAATCTATACACGACGGACTGGATAGTGACGGGCAATGCGAGTTTCTCGCTGATCTCAGGCGCCGTCTGTGGGTATGTTGTTATGATGAAGACATGGTGCAGTGCTACTGAATGTGCACGTTAGGTTCGGATTTTTTGGACCGGTGTCCTGCAGCCACGAGGTTTGTACATTGCACGAGCAAGAAAAAAGATCAGTCTACAACAGTCTGTGCAACTGGCTCCGATCTCAGACTGGGGGACGACATTTCCGATCGCACCGTTCCTGCCGCCCAAAGTCACGGAGCTGGTGATCCTGACGGCCGAGCCGAACACCACAATCTACAAAGACGGAGGACTGCTCAGTTTCCGCCCCACACCCGATATCTTTTTTGCCTACCAGTTCGCTTCGCCACAACTGCTCACGTCCGACAAGCCGATCCAAATTGTCGCGGTCTGTCTCTATATGATATGTGATATCTGCACATTGCATATCCGTGTTCTATGCAGGTTGGTGCATCGGATAACCAAGGCAACAGCGCGCCGTACTTGATCAACATGCCCCCTACCAGCTGGTACACGTCACAGCCGGTCCAGTTCGCGACTGGCATGACCGTCCAGGATCAGACACTGAACACGCACTACGTTCGCATCACAACCACGGAAGTCTACACTGGAAACATCACGGTCGACGGAGTTCCACCGAACGCTCTTCTGTACGTTCGCGTCGGTCGCGGAAACTACTACTACGTCGACGTGAAAGTGAACAATGGTACGCACTCGGTGGCCACTCTTCCCGGAACGACCGGCACACCCACCTTCAACGTGCTCGTCTACGGCTTTGGCTCGTACACTGGCTACGCTTTCTCGCCGGGACTCAGTCTGCCACGTACGTTCACTATTTCGTCATTGTGCTATATTGTGACGCGATGCGATTTGCAGAGACGACCAGCGGCTCGTGCTAGCCGAGAGAAAGATGCGCCCTATGCCTCAGAATCAGTCAAATAATGTCTCCGAGCAAGTTGACACATGAATATGGCGGCGCTGTTCCTATGGATGTTGATGATGGTGCGGCTCACCTTCTTGATAATGAAAGTTCGAACGCTTTCCGCGAGAGACTCAAAGAGTGTGTCACTGGCAGATAAAAGTCTGGGTCAAGCGTTGAGAGTCAAACGGAAGGAGTAATCGGATCCACTGACTCCGGCACCAAATAAATGAAAACCGAGGGCTGAAGCACGTGGACGCATCGCGCTTGTTCGTGCACGGTGAGCCCTTTTGGCTCGTTGCGAAGGCTTCAAATTCAGATACTCTGTCTGTTTGTCCATGCCAGTGTGCGCAACTTGAACTGATTCCAGCCACTATTACCGCAGTTAGATCTAGCACCAGTCTCACATCAGCGCTCGGCACGGACGGAGACGCGCGCGAACGTGCGTATGAGTCGGGAATCGTCTGCAGTTTACTTGCCATCTAAAGCACACTACCCCTAGTACCGTGCAGTTGTTTGAAATCGCACACGCGCGCCTCCTGCTACCTGTATCGATGTTGTTCGAAGTCTTTTTGTAGCGTATCCGCGACTGCATTTCTAGAGTCGAAACAATTCGGTCCATCTAGGCAAGAATGTTCAACTTCTCGGCGCCGAAAC
>JACMII010000109.1:17846-41990 GCA_014805405.1 Bunonema sp. RGD898 | reverse complement strand
CTGGACGCCTCGTCTCCCCTGGTGGCTCGTCTCACTCGACTGGAGGGCGCGCCCGTCCAGGTCAAACTGGGCGGCTTCCGACTGTCGCTCAGGGAGACTCCGTACTCGGGGATCGGTCTCTACGACGGGGAGACTGGCGTGGCGCCACCGTTCTCGGCGCAACAAGACGGCTGGGTGCGGCGCGCCGCCAAGTGGCTGATCGGACTCAACTGGGCCAGCTACATTCATCGCTGATCATCATCACAGTGCAACGCTATCACATCTCCTCCAAACCGACCTCATCTCAAGCACCTCCTGAGCATGCTCTCCCTATGCACTGCGACTTGACGACGACGACACGATTCTCGTGTGCACCCTCTTCGGTAATGGAAACCTGTTCGACGAAAAGCCACGACACTCCACATCGAAGCACTTCTGCAAGAGGACTTGCTGCTTTACCCGTGTTATTCGCTAGAAGAGCAGCTGACCTGCCAGTACGTGCCTTCCCCCAATGCGACAGTCCAATACACTCCGTTGTTGCGATGCTCCCGACTCACATTGAAACAGTAGCGACAGTTCGTGAACTGCAACAAGCGCATCTCTTGGCATCATCGGGAAATCTTTCCCTACGTAATAAATGATATGCGTTGGTTCGCCGTTGCTGTTGTCGGTCGGCTTCAGCAGTGCCCAACTCCGAATCGCGGTGCCATGTTTCCAGCGTTGCACAACCGACAGCATGAAGTCGTCCAGGTATGGCCACCGAGATGGCCCTTGACCAGACGATTTTCCCACTGAAACAGGGCTACAGGCTAGATTGGACCAGGTGCGATTGCTAACGGCTCCGTCTGAGAGAATGCTTGAGACGTGTTGGCGGCTGATCGTTCTCGGCGTCGGCGTCTGAAGAAACCGGCTTCAACAGCGGCGCTCTCCAGTAATCCAAGGGAACGACGAGCGAGTCTTGCAATACGCGATCATCGTCCGGCTCATCGTCTCCTTGAGGACAGTGCTGAGTTGAAAAATACAGCATACCGTAAAACGAGCAGGACGGATCCCGTCTGAGACAGACGCCAGATTGCGGTTTCGACGAAAGGAAAAGGCGGAAATTGCGGTTCCGAGTGTAGATGCCGACGTCACACAAGGACACTTCCTTGCCGTCCGTGTTCATCACTTTCTGACTAGTGGATTTCATCCATTCCCGAGACGCCGAGGAGACGAAGCTGAAAAGCAGGAGCATACTACACAATGCCGTCGAGAATGGACTCGCCTTCCAACGGCAGCGTTATCCGAGAAAAGCCGGCCCTTGTCGAGATGCACGATCGCATGCTTGGACCACTTCTGTGCCGTGCTCGAGTCCAGCAGCAGGGTTTTCTGAAAACTGACAACCTGGTAGCGTCACTTACACACTCACCGACCGCCAGTCGCCCAGCGTGATATCGTACTGCTTCCGAAGCATCGCCACCATGATCTCCATGAAGTGCGACAACAGCTCGTCCGACTTCGCATCCGGATTCGCGGTCTTGCAGTATTCAAAGTCCAGATGCAGTCTGCAGGGCGTCTTCTCCACGATCACTTCGTGGAAGTGGCGTCTACAATGCGAATGTTCAACAACAGCAACAACACCACGCCCAACGTCCGACCGTTTTCCTTTCCTGCCGTCGAGATAGAAGCGCGCGAAGTCGAACCAGGATTGCACGCAGAACTGCCGACAACCAGAGCCGTCTGCTTTCTCGACGGCGTGGATACGATAGTTTGACTTCTGATCGCTCTTTCCCAGTCTCTCCCACCTAAACGAGTGTCGTCTCGAATCGCTGCGCATCGTGTTACTTTTGCAGTGCGTTCCTCTGTCGGTCGTGATAATCGAGATGCTGAAAGTCGCTGGATCTCCGCTTGATTCGGCGGGCCAACCGTAGATCCCTGTCCGACATCTCGCGAGCGCCGGCCAATCGACGGGATCAGAGCTGTTCAAAGTTCCCACCCTGTGAAGCGCTTCCGTGCGCGACTGCATTTTTCTCTGTTCCCTCTCTCGTCCGTTCGCACTCTTCGCGCATTCAAACATTTGCGCGCGAGGCGACTTTGCGCGCGAAATCGTGCCGCGCAGTCTCGCCACCACTCTTACCTCTTCCATTTTGTCGCACTCCTCATCCCGTCCGCCTTTCAGGAGAATCTACCACAATGTTCGAGGCGAAGCTTGCGAACGCTGCTCTGCTCAAGAAGATCGTTGATGCCATCAAGGTAGGTTTTCGAACAGATTGCGAAGAGGTTGAGAACGCTCGATGCAGGACTTGGTCAGTGATGCGCCCTTCGACTGCAACGAGTCGGCCATGTGTCTGCAGGTAGAGCTCGACGGGCGATTGATAATCGACGAAGTTGTAGGCCATGGACTCGTCGCACGTTGCCCTGGTGTCGCTGCGTCTCGAGATCGGTCTCTTCGACACCTACCGGTTGGGGAGCATTGTTGTGGTGACGAGATGATATCGTGCAGTTGCGATCGCAACATCAACGTGGGCATGTCGCTGGCGAACATGGGCAAGGCGTTGAAGTGTGCCAACAACGACGACCAGTGCATGATCAAGTTCGAGGAAGGTAGATACAGTCTCTTGCGGCGTTCGTCATACGCTTTTTTCCAGGCGAGTCCGACTCGGTGGTGTTCACCTTCAACGACACGAAGCGCGACAAGACCCAGGACGTGACGGTCAAGATGATGGACATTGACGCTGAGCATCTCGGCATTCCTGACCAGGAGTACGTTCTCTCTTTCCGACTGCGCAAATCTCCCCCCCCCGCTTTGAGTGACGTGGTGACTCGGTGATCCTTCACCACAACTAAGCCTATGGCTCTGTACTTGTGACATAGCGAAAGTTTAGGACGGGATTTTCCCCAGGGGGCACGTCTCTGGTGCGGACCGTAGCACGCGAAGCGCAGGCGAAGGCTAGCACCCGTCGTTTCCTTTGCTGCTTCATCGGTCTAGCCAGACTTGTCTAAACTCTGAAGAGACCACGTTAGAGCAAAGGCCAATCGTATGGTCGGTCCCGCAGAACCGTTCAGTGGGACTGACTTGCATGATTTGGCAACATGCCCCGCCCTTCGTGTGTCATCTAAACCATCCACTACGGGAAAATATGGCTAGTCGTGCAGCTATCCGGTCGTCGTGACGATGCCGTCGGCCGAGTTCGCGAAGACCTGCAAGGATCTGTCGATGTTCGGCGACACGCTCCAGATCACGGCCACCAAGGCGGGCATCGTGTTCACTGGCAAGGGAGACACCGGCTCGTCGGTCGTCACCTATCAGCCCTACACCTCGGCCGATAACGATGAGGAGGTAGTGCATGCGCACGTATGAATTGCAAAGATCGCTCTAAATTGCAGTCGGTCGAGATCGAAGTGTCGTCGCCTGTGTCGACGACGTTCTCGATCAAGTACATGAACCAGTTCTGCAAGGTAGCGCGCCGCTTGCGAACCCTCGTTGAAACCAGCACAATGCGCAGGCGTCGGGTCTGTCGCAGCGCGTCAAGTTGTCGCTGTGCGACGGCGTGCCCATCGTGGTGGAGTACTCGATCCAGGATCACGGACATCTGCGCTTCTACCTTGCCCCCAAGATTGACGGTTGGTTTCGATTAGTCAACGACAGCAGAGTCCACTCTTTGAAGACGACGACATGGACTAAGCGACCGGCATACACGGACTCTTCTTCTTCTCGCACCCCCTCATCGCACGTTCCACTCTCGACACATGCACCACACTGGCTTTGGAGTGGCGTTTTCATGGACTGCTGCTGCTGCGCCCCAGGATGAAGCCTATGTCATGGGCGTTCCCGTCTCGATGTGCACATGAGCTCTATATCCGTGTGTCTGTTTACAATTTGGACGACACAAGACCGGTGTCTGGCGCAGACGTCATGATGAGCTTTTGCACGGCTTTGAAGTCGGGGTGGTCGGATCCCCCGAGAAGGCCCAGAATGACGCACTCGCTGGTGGTCAGCCAGCAGCCCATCTTCTCCATTTGTTTGAAGGCGTACTTCCTGTTAGCCCATCGGTTTCACAACTCCTGGGAGTATAAGTCAACCGACCGATCGGTAGGAGCGCGCGAGGAAGTGCCATCCACGACGACATGCACCTCGAGACCCTAAATCAGGAGGACGGTGAAAGGCTCGAAACGGGGGGGGGCGGAGAGAACAACCTTGTTGCGGAGATCACGAGCGGTGGAGAGCACACAGACGTGCGCCTCGATACCGAGCAAAACAATCTTGTTGACTTCGGGCGGGAGTAGCGCGTCCACATCAGGCACGCACATGGAGAACTTGGTCTTCTCGATGACCGGAGTTCCCGAGGGCAGCCCCAGCTCGGGAACCAAGTGTCCGAGTCCCTTGGGGTACTGCTCCGTCGCAATGATGGGAACCTGGAGGGTTGTGTCCACCGTGGGAGGGTGGGGCCTAGACAAAACATACCTTGAGAATACTGGCCGCGGCAATGACCCGTCGCGAAACCTCGCAGATCTCGGGGAACTTGACGATGTTGTTCCTGTAGGCGCATGCCAGGATGTAGTTGCGGAGGGGAATGAGTGCACACTGACCGGAACTTTTCCTGAAGATCGCAGACGAAGAGCGCCGAATTGGTGGCCGTCAGACGCGCGAATCGCGCCGCCACGGCCGTCGACATGCCGTCTGCTGACATTTACTAGCGACTATTCGAATGGCACGGACACCGAGAGGTCACCGGTCGGGAAGAGGAGAGGGAGGGAGGAGATAGAAGAAGAAGAAGATGGAGGGCCTTATCAAGTGGGGGAGGGTGAACGCATAGAGTGAGAAAACGGAGAGTCCGAGTACGGGAAATGTGCAACGGAACGGACTGCACTGTCGGAGAGCATTGATATTCGTGGTTGTTTCAGCGGGACTGCTGCTGCTGCTGCCGTCGCCCTTTTTCTCTTCCTTCCGCAACAGGCCGGCGCCGTCGCCGCCGCCACGGTGTTTGAGGCGCTGGTTCCTGGCAGTGGGCGCACGGGGCAGCAGAGGCAGGCGCCCGCAGAATCGACGGCAACGTCCCTAGACACACAGCGAGAGGCGCCCGCACTCTTCCTTTTGCCCGTCTCTCGTCTCACTCACTCTCATCGTCTGCCTCTGCTGCCGCTGCATGCCTTGCCCTCTGCCCTCTCTTTCACTCGCTCTCTCTCTCTCTCTCACCTTCCTACGCCTGCATCTGTCCCCTGTAAATGTCATGATACCCACTGCCGCGATACGTAAATGATGATCTCTATAAATTTCCAGCACAATGGACGAGGACGACGGCACGGGTCGGCCGCCACGGGTCTCCATGATGAATTTCGCACTGCTCAGAGTGCTCGGCCGTGGCGGTATACAGATAGATAGATCTCTTACTGTTCGGCACACCGCATCTCTCGTTCTTGCAGCGTACGGCAAGGTATTCCTGGTGCGTAAGGTCGGCGGCAAGGATCACGGCATGATCTATGCCATGAAGGTGCAGCTATAGCATGCATGTATGCTCGCAACAGTCGTGTGTGTGCGGCAGGTGTTGAGAAAGTCACGCGTCGCTGCCAAGCAAAAAACCGTCGAGCACACGATTGCCGAGCGGCAGGTGCTGGAGCAGCTACGCGGACTTCCCTTTCTCGTGAACCTGCACTACGCTTTCCAGACCGATACCAAGTTGCACATTGTCATGGGTGAGCGATTTCCTCCCTCTCCCTAATTCGCGGCCTTGGCAACCGCAGAGTACGTCACGGGCGGCGAGCTATTCACGCACCTCTGTGCACGCGGCTCCTTCGACCTGTCCACCGCTCGTTTCCTGGTCGCCGAACTCGTCGTTGCCATCGATAGTCTGCACAAGGTTGGGGCGTCTTCCAAGCGAATCGCGAGAGAGCGACGAACGTTTCAGCGCAAAGTCGTCTATCGGGACCTGAAGTTGGAGAACATCCTGCTAGACTCGGAAGGGCATGTCAAACTCACGGACTTCGGGCTCTCCAAGATGTTTTTGCCCGGCGAACTTGACCGTGCCAACTCCTACTGCGGTACGCTCACTCACTGCCACCCGAATGCTTCAGAATGATGATCGGCCTGCAGGCACCATCGAGTACATGTCGCCCGAGGTCGTGGAGCGACCTGCGGGCGGATATTCCGACGTAGTTGACTGGTGGTCTCTGGGGGTCATTGCCTTTGAACTGCTGACGGGCTGCTCGCCCTTTACGGGTAATTGCTGCCTAACCGACTAGGCGCACACATGTAAACTTTAGTCGACGGCGCAAACAATACCAGCAAGGAGATTGCGAGGTGTGTCCATTTTATGACTCTGACTTTTATTCCACTCGCCGCCCACTTGCAGACGCATCCTCACCAAGAAGGTGCCGTTCCCGAAGGATTTCGACTCTGTCGCCAAGTCCTTCATCGGTGGGCTCTTGGAAAAGAAGCTCGAGAAGCGGCTCGGGTATGGCGGCGTCGGCGAAATCAAGGTTTCCGCTGTTTGATCGGCTTCCGTAACTGCCGGTTCAGTCGCACCCATTCCTTGCATCAATCGACTGGAAGGCTGCTGAAAACCGACAACTTCCACCTCCATTTGTTCCCAGCGTGTCAAACGAGGTGATTGGTTTCGTGCGCGACCGCACCGAACGCAAATCTAGATGGACGTGAACAATTTTGCGGAAGAGTTTACAAAGCAAGAGCCTCTGAACTCGCCGGCCGAAACGCCGCCGTCCCATCTGATGGACATCTTCAAGGGCTACTCGTACATCTCTCCGTCCGTCATGATGGCGACCGACAATTCGGTCGGAGAGGAGTGGCTGGAGAGTGGTCTCGGTGAGTTTTTCCTGGCGTTTTTGCATTTAACACTCGCAAAATTAAGGGCTCAGCGGCGCGGTCTCCGAGTTTCTCACTAAATACGAGCTCGATCTGACTCCCGACGGCTTCCTGGGCCGGGGCTCTTTTTCTGTGTGCCGGCGGGCACGCAGGAAGGCGGACAACGCCGTGTTTGCCGTCAAGATCGTATCCATTCGATTCCAGTCTCACGTGAGTCACCACCACTGTCGCCCACTTGACTGTGTCCAAGCGCAGGCGTGGAGAGAGGCGCGAGTGCTGGACGAGCTCCGCGGCCATCCGAACATTGTCCGACTGGAGGAGGCGATGGCGGATGCCGCCCACGTCTATCTGGTCGAAGAGTTGCTGACGGGAGGCGAACTGCTCGACCGCATCAAGCAAAGTCAACACTTCACCGAGGCCCAGGTTCGTTTCTGTCCAACACGATGACGAGTGATGCGTTCAGGCTGCCGCAATCATGCGACAACTCGTCGATGCCGTCCACTACATGCATTCGCGAGGAATCGTTCATCGCGGTGCGTTGCCACCTTAGTACTCGATTCACGGAGGCCGCCACCTTTTTCAGACCTGAAACCTGAGAACATTATCTTCGAGTCGAAGGAGGCCGTCAATGCCGCGAATGATGTGGTCACCAGAAAGATGTCGATCAACGGACAGTCGGCTCGCTTGAGATTGGTCGATTTCGGATTTGCGCGGAAACTCCCACAGAACGTCGAGCAGCAACTGACGTACGTTAGCTTCGTTCGTCCATCGCAGCGTGCGTCTCTTGCAGCACTCCCTGTTTCTCGCTTCACTTTGCCGCTCCCGAAGTTTTGGAGGTGGGCGACACTCTGCCGGTCTACAACGAACAGTGCGATCTGTGGTCCCTCGGCGTCATCCTGGTAACTCGGCTGTTAATCTTGACTGTGAGACGCTCTCTCCTTCCTTGCCAGTACACGATGCTGTCGGGGCAAGTGCCGTTCCGCGCGCAGTCTCGACACGAGTCTGCATCGGACATCATGAAACGAATCCGGTCGGCGCAATTCAAATTCGAGGTGACAATCACGGGATTTCGATGCGAATTTGGCGTGTCTCAGGGCGAAGCGTGGAGTGCGGTGAGCGATGAAGCGAAGCAACTCATCTCCTCCCTGCTCACCGTGGAGCCACATCGCCGACTGTCAATGGCGGCTCTGCATCGTCACGTCTGGTTGAAGGGCAACGTGGCCGAGACGCCACTCCACACTCCATCCTTGCTGGGCGCCTCCATCGGTGTGGTCGCCCGCTCTCTAGTGGCAAAGAAGTCCGGCAATCATAGGCGAGACATTCAACGAGACGTTCAACGCGTTCCTGACCGCGCAACGAGACGGCTTCCACCTCTCCGACGTGAATTCGGCTCCGCTGATGCGCCGACGCGGCCAGAAGCGTGTGTCCGAAAGTAGTAGCGGCGCCCCGACAGGAACCGCGGGCACCTCTTCCTCGACCGTATCCTCGTCCTCGTCCGCCGCCGGCACCACGACCGCGCCCCCGTCGGCGGGCACGGCAGGGATCGCAGCCAAGCGAGCGCCTCCCTTCGAGCCGGTCTTGGAGGAGGAGCGACCGTCCCGCCTTCAACTCACTCCCACCACTCCGCTCATGCTGTACCGAGACCCGCCGCCCGCGACCATTCGCGAGACACGCGACTCGAATTCCTCCTAGACGTTGCCATGCAACCGCGAGAGGAAAGATCAGATCAATTGGGGACGACTCTCACGACACGACACGACGCGACGACGACGACGACGACGACAACGACGGCGGCGATGACGACGACGATGACTCATCCACAGAAGAACCAGAGACACACCTCACAAGCTTGCAGATCGCCCAAGTCTAGCCTGAATCGAATCTCTCTCCCTCCTTGCATGGAATGTCCTCTTCACACACACTCTCTCACACACACACATAGACCTAGTAGCACTCTCTGACGTTCTGCAGGCGCACACATCATCGCATCCTCCTCTCCGCCGACACATCATCCGTACCATACGGTCTTCAGTTGCATTCGCGCGCGACTAGCGACAGGACTAGGGAACGGAACGTATAGATTCTGCCGCGCACCGCACATATCGAGAGTCGACAACGACGGCGTTGAGAGCTGACGATTCAACTACTCCTCTGTAACAGTGACCCAACAAGCGACCGATATGTTCATGTGATTTGCAGAGAACACTGACACACGATAGAAGGCGCTGTGCAGAAGGGGTCCAGTCTATTCACGAGAACACTTATGAGATAGAGGACGAGCACACTAGCGCAGAGAGTTTATTCGGATCGACATGAGCACGTGGATGTCGAGCTCATGAAGCTAGCACGGGACTGACGCGAGTGAATGTGGCGCTCTGAACGGTGTGGACAGGAATCCGATGGCTACTGAAGTGGAATGACGCGTTCCTCGCGTAGACGGCGATGCAATCGGTGCAGGGGGAGTCCGACCACGCTGTAGAAACAGCCGGTCACGCCCTCGACCAAAACGGCGCCCTTTCCCTGGATCCCGTAAGAGCCGGCTCGGCCTCTGCAAAGCCGACCGTTCGGTGGGGGGACAGATGTCGATCGGTCGTCTTACAGCGGTTCCTTCGTTCCAATGTACCAGTCGATGGTGGGTCGGGTGAAGGGCACGAACTGCACGGTGCTCTTCTCGAACCACTCCTCCACTCGACCGTCCCTCCAGAGAACGCACACGCCCGAGTAGATGTCGTGCGACTTTCCCGACAGTCGCTCGAGCGTCCTGCGCGCATCGTCCAAATCCGTCGGCTTCCCGATGATGCCGTTCTCGAACCACAGTACCGTATCGCATGCGATCACGGCCGCATAGTCCGACGGGTGAATTCGGTTTCGAACCGCCTCCAGCTTGCCGCGGGCTGTTTTGAGAACAAACTCGTCTGGGGGCAAGGTCTTGGGCAGGTTCTCCTCGAATTCCGAGTCCATCACCACCGGATCGATGCCCTGGGTCGCGCTCGTGTGATGCATGCGCATTGCAATCTCACGATCTGACGTAGAAGTTGCAGACGGTGCACGCTGGTCGAGGCGAGCACGATGGGAGCAGGCGGAGAGGGGGGTTCGCCGGCGCGATCCGTCTTCGTCTCGGCTGCGGCAGCCATCCGTAAGATCGCAGCGAGTTGCCTGAAATAACAACGGAATCGTCATTTGTCAGCAACACTGGTGGGACGATCCGCTCTGGACATGAGGTTTCGGCGACTTCTCGTCTTATCGAAACTCTTCACCACAAGCTGGGGCGATCCGCGCATCTTGCAAGAGTAAGCGCTCATTGCGAATTTCACGACCGACCGCAGACTGATGCGTCACCGCCGTACCGTCATGAGCAAAGGGTCGATCGCGAGTGTGGTGAACTTGGACTCGGTGAAGGTTCGTTTCGACAAGGTAGCAGAGAGACGACGATCAATCGTGGGATGGAATGTTCTGTGAGCAGGAGTGGCGACGATCCGATGGCGTGCGGGTTCGCCAACTGTCGTTGCACTCGCCACACGCACAGCTGTTCCCGCGCCAAATGCCCGCCCAATTGGGAGTGGTGCACGCGCGACTGTACGAGCTGCCCGACAACAAAAGAACCGATCAATTGGCGCTGCATCTTGCTGCGACCGGCGATCACGGATACGCCAGGTCACACACCATCAATCGCTCGTTCAACGATTGGCACGACGAGATCGATAGTACAGGCGCGAGATGGGATTTGTGACGGGTCTCGCAAAAACGGCCGGCTGTGCATCGATCGTTCTACAGAACCCGTTCTACGGGGAGAGGAGGCCCGACCACCAGTTCCGGTCGTCCCTGCACAACACGGCCGACCTGTTCGTCATGGGAGCCGCGCTGATCGCCGAATGCTATGTATCGTCCCGTTTCGTCCGTCGTTGACCCATTAATTCAGACACTTATCGAATGGGCCAGACGGAATCTCGGCTACCGCCGATTTTGTCTATCAGGCGTCTCTCTAGGCGGCCACATGTCCTGCCTGGCCGGATCCAATCTGCCGTTTCCAAGCGCCATAGTGCCCTGCATGTCGGCGACGAACGCAGCCTCCGTCTTCACGGATGGAGCACTCGCACAGGTTGCGGATTTGCGTGTGGAGCACTACGGAACGAGACTAGCCTGCAGGCAATTCAATGGGAACGACTCGGCGAGCAGCTGAAGGACAGGGAATATATCTCGCGCATCAATGATGGTGAGGGAAATTGACCTCTCCTCTGTCATTCGCTATTCTAGTGAACGGCGAGTGGCTGGACGAGGCGCACGAGTCGGGGAAGAGGAATGGCAAGACGCTGGCCTACAACGTAACGCTGAGCTGTGATTGGTATGTGGTGACACTGCGAGGATTGCAGTTGATGCAAGTGCTCATGACCGAGTTCACGTCTCTCGCCAGCTTTTCCACGCCTCGTCAACCCTCCGCGGCCACCGCTGTTCTGGCAGTCAAGGACGCCTACGTTCCAACCGATGCAGCACCGCCTCTCGATCAAGTCAGGATATGAACGAACGCGAAACGCCTATTTAGTTGTGGCCCGGCGCACGAATCGTTCAGCTGCACAACGAGGGACACGTGTCGGCGTACTTCAGAAGGCACGCCGACTTCCGACGCGAGATCGTCGATGCGCTGGGACGAATCGACGTCAAGTAGCAATAGGGCACATATCAACAAGAGACTCGTCGCAATCTGTGATCATCGGGTCAACGGTCAGACAATCAGGGCACGGTACAAACGGCACGCGCGTGCATGCGTAAAGTGTCCTGCTCAATTTCAACCAGACCGCTTCTAGTAGTGAGCAAAGAAGCGAGAAAGACTGCCGCCAGCATTGCTTGTAAGAGTACGACTTTCGCGCGGTCCGCAGAATGCACTACTAACCAGTCGGCACGGCTACGCTCACTCATTTGCGTACGTAGAAGGACGCGCGCGCGGCGGCATCCGCGTTCCGCTCTTTGCCTCTCCAACTTTGGTTTGGCGTCGACGACGACGACGACGATCGATGGCGGTCAAGATGGATGCGAACGAGAGCAAGAATGCGAACGACAAGACGAACGAGCCGTTCCCGAGCATCGGGGACACAGTCGACGGATACACTGTCAGTTCTTCGTTCTTGCCGAGGAACACTCGCAGGTGGAGAAGATGATGGCGTCGGGTCCGTACGGCAGAGTCTATCGAGTGGTCGACGCGCAGGGCGAGCCCTACGCGATGAAGATGGAGAAGGACGCGAAGGGCACGCCGTTGGTTGACTCTTTCTCGCGGCGAACGGCGAGAGATTCAGCCGTACACTCTGTCTGGACGTGTTCGTCGGTCGACTGCTCAAAGGTACGGTCGGGTTTCCGTCCATCCTCGCCGTCGGACGCGCCAGCACTCCGGCGGGCAACGCCAAGTACGTCGTCATGCAGGTGCCATGACGTTCTTCCCTCTTGCGGCAACGGTCAAATCGTAGATGCTCGGGCCAGACCTGAACCGACTGCGCCGATCCGTCTCGACCAAGCACTTCTCCAAGCAGACCGCCATCAAGATTGCGCTCGCGACGCTGGAACGACTGCGTGCCCTTCACGACGTGGGCTGGATTTCGCGCGACATCAAGGCGCCGAACTTTACGATTGGACGCAAGGACAACTCCACCATCTACATGCTCGACTTTGGCCTGGCGGAGCGGTAAGTTGACGATGACGACGACGACAGCCTTCTCGAAGACGTGCAACTGCAGCATCAACCGAACGGATCCTCGACAGGAAGCAATGGAGGAGCACTTCGTCGGAACCTTTCAGTACGCATCCCTCGCCGCTCATGGACGGTTCCGGCAAGGACCGAAGGATGACTGCGAGTCCTGGTTCTACATGTGTCTCGAGTGCCACCTCGGTTGCTCTCCCCCTTTCGGTGCAGCATTCAATGCGCATTTAGGGACGTTGCCGTGGCACGACACCACCGACGAGGACGAGCAGTACAAGCGGAAACTGCGTCTGCGACTCCATGGATCCGACGAACAGACTGCCGTCTTCGAGAAATGTCCGCACCAATTTCGAACCTTGTTGGCCGTGATCGACGATGTTCATCCCGCGGAAATGCCACCCTACAATCGACTTCGAGACCTCCTCATCGAAGCCGCAAATGGTTGGAGATTGCGGGAGGGGGATAGAGAAACGACGTGAGAGCGATGATGATGATGACAATTCAGAAGACGAGGACGTCGACCTGGAAGGGCGCTTCGATTGGCAACAAAACTACGCCGATTGGCTGATTCGTGCGCGTGAGGTCGGGCACGTCGGCGAGTCGGTCGGAGTGACGGATCGCGTCAGACTCGCGGATCCGCCCTCAAATCCGGCTACCCTTCATTCGTCGTCGACGTCGGACAGCAATATCTGGTAGCCGCGCTTCATCATACTTCCCCCTTATTCTGTGCACTTTCCGCCCACACACATGCTAGATAGAGACGAACACCTGCAGTCTGCCACATCCACAGCGTGCGTTCATCACATCCCCTACTGAGTAAACGAGGATGTCGGCAAGACGATCGTACGCGCGCTAGGAAGGTGACGGTTCTCTTCCGGTTGACGGGATTGATTGTCAATTTGCCACAAGTCTGCGCGCGCCCTATTGTGAGAACATAATCGGCGGGCGGAGCACGGCATGCAGACAGACAAGGATGGCCGATTTCTAGCAGCGACATTTCGGCACCATACTGCGTACGCAACTCCCTTCGCATAGCTCCCGTGCCCATAAGCTCATGTGGCCAGTGCTAGCGGGCGGCGATCTCAAGTGAACGAAACGGGGATGCCGATATGATATTGTTGGCGAGACATGGTGTTTGCTTCGGTCGAACGCTGAGAAGGGGTCAACCGCTTCGCTTTATCGTACAAGCTGTCCGGTGTCTTTGAGCCTAGTCGTGTGTCGCCCGTCACACCATTTCAGACTTTGTAACAACGAATTGTAGGACTACGAAAGTTGCGCGCGGAAACTGGCCGGCAGTGGCTCGGCACACGGTCTAGCCTCCTAACGCACCAAGGTTGTTCCGTTCACTGCGCGCACACCTACTACTTTACTCTTTACGCCGTCCTGCCATTGCGGTTGTGCCTGACGGGTCTCGGTGTTTCTTCTCTCTCGCTCTCTACCACTACTCCTTCTTGCGGGGCGGCTCGCGACCCTTGATGGTGCGGAACCAGAACTTCTCGACCTCGAGCGGCGCCCAGATTCGCTTCTTCCAGTAGAAGAGCGCAAAGCCGATGATCGGCGTGAAGAGCAGGATCTTGAGAGCCATCTGCTTGCGCTGGTCGTGGATCATGTCGGCCGACCATCGCAGGAACGTCGACACGTCCTTGGCCTGCTGCGACGTACTGGCGAACGTGCCATCCTGCGCGCGCCCAGTTCGTCTAACAACAGCACCGATCAGTCGTACCTTGTATTCGATGCCCTCGTCGAAGAGCTGCAGCGGCATGCCGATGATACCGCCAGGGAAGTAGGCGTTGTACGCCTTGCCATCCTCGACCGTAAGTCCGGCGGGCGGATCGAAGTAGCCGGTGAGCAGAGAGAAGATGTAGTCCTCATTGCCGTGACGGGCCAGCGCCATCAGAGAAAGATCCGGCGGAGCGACGCCGTTCGCAGCCTCGGCGGCCTTCTTGTTCGGGTAGGGATCTGATTGCGTCGACCACTACATCGAATGGGACCCGAAAAGATACCCGGGAACGCGTCCGTGTACTTGCCAGGTCTCATCGTTGGCTGTCCGACGTCGTCGATATCCCGAATGTTGGCCTGACACATAGCGATTGAGAGGTAGGGGGCGGAATCATGCGAGTGGTGCTCACCGCAGCCGCCTCGGCCTTGACTTCCTCGCTCGTCATGATGCCATGACCCGGATAGTCGAGGTGATAGTACCTCACGTACTTCATCGAATGGCAGGCGGCACACACTTGCTTGTAGACCTCGTAGCCACGACGGACACTGCGAGAAGGGTCGGGCGTTTCATCAACGCAACTTGCAACTCACGACGCAATGTCAAGGGCGGAGAAGGAGCCGCTGTGACTCCACGGAAGTGCCTGGGGGTGGACGCAGTCGCCACCCGCCAACTGCAACACGCCATTCACAACGGGAGCGAAGGAAGGAGGAAACGCGAAATCTCACGGCGGACGCGCTATTCTCGAGGGCGTAGACCAAACCACCGATGCTCGCGGTCGCGCCCGCGATCAGCGATTTCTGTAACCGCAATAGGTCTCCATCGTCATTACAAATTATGATAATGAGCGAAAAAAGAAACTTACGGCGAGCATGCGGCCACCCAACAAAGGAACTGGCATTTGTTCCGAGCTCCTGCAAATCAACCATGTACCGGATGAGCGTGGGATATGAGGAGGGCATAGGCACCGACGCCACCACCTCAACTCGGGCTGCATAAATCCGATAAGTAACACATCATCAAGTAATCAGACACTGTCAGTGGCCGAGGGAAGAGCAAAAGCATTCCACGGCCATTGCAATCGCGAAGCCGCTAAACAACGTACGCAGAAGTTCCACTAAATACCAGTTCGTCCACGCTTCCTTGGTGCATCACTTCGTGCTCCTCCTGCTTCGTTTGAAACAGACCCGGCGTTTTTCGTATGATTTTCCTTGCGTTTCGTAGCAATACTTTTCTGTTTGTTGCTTGTATTTACCCCGCCCGAAGTTCGAATGACACTCATGGTTTTCTCGTCACTGGTCGAGCCGCCGGGTGTTTATCGTTGTCCAACAGCCGTGCTTGTTTGTAGGCGATCACGATGGCGTCCGAAGATCTCCAGTCCGGGAACAATAGTGGAGAGGCTGCCGACGCCGGTAACAACGAATCGGAAATGGGTATGTTGCGTCACTTTATCACTTGACACTCGGCCGATTTTAGACGATCTGGCGCGAATGGAAGCCGAGCTGAAAGAACAGGAAGAGGAACAACGCATGCTTAAACAGATCCAGTCAACTGTGGAAAACGATTTGAACACGACTCAAGGATCCATTTCATCACAGGCGCAGTCCATCGAGGATAAGATGGAGGCCGATGGTCGGTCGGTGTACGTCGGCAACGTAATAGCACTTTCGTATCGTTTCCACGCGGCAGACCTGTAGGTGGATTACGCAGCAACGGCCGAGGAGTTGGAAAAACACTTTCACGGCTGCGGTCCTGTGACGCGGGTCACCATCCTCTGCGACAAATTCTCTGGGCATCCGAAAGGGTAATTGCGTTTTCATCGCAAAGCATCAACGGCCATGCGGTAACAGATTTGCCTACATCGAGTTTGCCGACAAGGATGCGATGGGCAGCGCACTCAACATGGACGACAGCCTCTTTCGCGGTCGCCAAATCAAGGCAACCTCTTTCCTTTTCTCTCCCTGCTGTGCAATTTGCTGTTTTGTAGGTGAATGCGAAGAGGACGAACAAACCAGGCATCTCGACGACCAATCGGCCGCCCTTCCGCGGTCGGCGCGGGCGAGGCCGTGGATTTACCGGCTATGGTCGACGCCCTCGTGGAGCGTTCCGGTATGTGCATCACTGACGATGAGAAGGAAGGGGGAATTCTGCAGCCGCCGTCCGGCTTTTGCGCCTTACTGACTGTGCACTCATCTCGCTCTCAAGAAACATGATGCCTATGGAGAGTACGCTTCTTCCCATCGATCATCTTTTACTGTTGTACCGATCACCAACTCGCCTATTTAATTTCTCCATCACACCCGTACAGAGAAAAAAGGCAACTGGGCGTTGACTTGATCGGTGTGAACGTCGTTCTCATGTGGTCGCGCTGTATCGTTTGTCTTGCGCGCTGGTGCAGTGCATGTACCGTTGAAATAGTGAGCGCGCTTCAGGATGGAGAAGAATGCGAATTACGGCGATTTGGAGTATTGGGACAAGCGGTTTATCGACGAGGACCACTTCGAATGGCTCGATAGTGCGACCGTCTTTCGGGTGTGTACGTGTTCGTGCTTGTCGCGAAGCCGTTGTTCAAGGACGTGTTACTCGGGCAATTGGGATCGTTCGGACGAGATGCACGTATTCTGCACGTCGGTTGCGGAAGCAGCAAACTATCGGATATGCTTTGGGAGGACGGCTATCGGTCGGTTACGAACGTCGACTACTCGCAGACGTTGATCGACAAGTTGCGGTAGGACGAGATGGTTTCGGCATGTAGAGAGATGTGCAGCGAGAGTAAGCCGAACATGACGTGGATCCGAACGGACATGCGAACCTGCGAAGGATTGGAGGTTGCGTTACCACGTCTCTTTCTCTCGTCCTAACGCCTGCTGACAGGACGCCTCATTCGACGTTGTGATCGAAAAGGCGACATTGGACGTGCTGTTCGTCAAGGATGCCAGTCCTTGGGAGGTGTCACCGGAAGCCGCTATCGACATGGACGCCACTCTGTCGTCTATTCACCGAGTGCTCAAGCCGGGCGGCCTCTTCCTATCAGTGCGTCTTGTCAGCATTTCGTCATGACACGGATGCGCTTCAGATATCCTTCACGCAGCCTCATTTCCGCGTGCCGTTCCTCGTGCGCGACCCGCGTCGCTGGTCGCTGACGGTCGACCGGATCGGACTGCATTTTCACTACTACGTCTACGTCATGATCAAGGGAGAGCGCTTGGACGTGGACTCGCTGTCGTCAAGCCTCGCCATCACCGAGCTGCCGTCGCAACTCGCGGCATTGGGCCGTGGGAATGAGGATGAGGATGATGAAGAGAGGAAGTAGGCGAATGCCGGAAGCCTGTGACAGCGAACTCGTGGTCGGTCGTGCATAGATTGGATTGTCGGTGTGTGCATGTGGTGGTGGTGGTGGATGTGTGCGTCTGGGCGACTGGCTGTTGTTTTTGGGGATGGCCCCGACGCCCGCATTTGCGCGATGCCCGCACACATGTGAGCGCAGCAAGCGAGACGTGCAGCTGCAGCAGCAGCATCCCTCCGCTGGCCAATTGCATTTGGATCGGAGAGCCGCGCGCTAGCGGCACGCCATGAGCGCGGGGCCTAGGCTTCTGTTTCCAGTGATTGTGTGCACGGAGGAAGACGGCTATTTTGCGGACTGCCCAAGAGGTCACTCTCCGCCCCCCCCCTTCCCCCCATCCTCTCGCTCCCTTTCAGTCGAACAATGAGTAATGGATGTGGAGAGAGAGACTGGTCGCACGCGTCCGTCAGATTGAGCGTCGGGGTCGAGTCCTCCCTCTCTCTCTCGTCAGAAGCACCACCATCCCGGGGGATGGGCCCCGGCGAAAAGAAGAAGAAGACGTCTCTCTCTCGCTCTATTGGGCATTGTTCGGCGGCGACGGCGGTGGTGGTGGTGTGTGTGTGGATGCGCGCGCTTCAGTTCGAGTCTCGCTCCTTTGAGGGTCTCCGAGACCCATTGCTCACCACGCTTTGTCTTCGTACCCCATCTCCTCCCGACTACTCCACGCGTGCAATTCATCAGCAAGCAGCGACAACTAAAGCAGTTGCACAGAGCCGCCAGGCATGTGAGCGGCGGCAAGTGCTAGAATTTCACGACTGACTAGCGGCGGTGGCGGTGGTGGTAGTGGTGTCGATCCCCCTTCCTCTGCCCCTTCTTCCCACGCGTATTAGACGCGCGCAGCTCCCGCTCGCCCGCCCGGACCGCTGGTGCCAGTCACTCCCCCCTTCGGAATGGTGCGAAGGGGAGGGAGTCAGAAGTGGAGGGAATGGTGATGGATGTTCGTTTCCGTCTCCCGTCTCTCCCCCTCTCCCCTTCCTCCTCCTCCTCCTTCTTGCATGTTGCCCCTCGTGCGCTCCCTATGACGAGTCCTGTGATATTTCCATTGTTCCCCCTGCCCTCGCCTCTCTCCCTTCCTCACAACCTCAAGGACCTGGTTGCCGTGTCGGGTAAGCTGCGGCGACCGACGGCAGAAGTAGGCCCCGGGAGACCAATTTGGTCTCGGTCTCTCGTGCTTTCGTGCCTCTTCTTCCCTTTCTCTGCATCCACTTCTACGATCGGCTCCTCTTGTCTGTCCGGGTCTCGTCTCGTTGTGATGCAGAGCGGCGGTGGCGGCGCTGGCACACCGTCTCCTCCGCTTCCCATTTCGAGACGACTCTCCAAATCCACACCCCTCCTCCTCCTACCAGTATCGGGTTTGGCGCATTCTCTTTCTCCGGAATGGGCTCTCCCCTCGCTGCGTCATGGTCCGGTCGTCGTCGTCGTCTTCTTCTTTCTCCCGAAATGCTCGTTAACTGGGTTAGTCCGCCCCGTCTCGTCCCACTCTCTCTCCCTCGCTCGCTCGTCTTTCCCAGAGAGAGAGCCGATTCTCTCCCAGTGCTGGTAAGCAGTAGAAGCGCCCGTATTTTCTCGAGAAGATGTGTTTGCGTGTGCAGAATGATGGATGGAGGAAGGAGGAAGCAGAGATCGAAATGCCAGGCACCACTCCGTCTTCCTCTCCACCTCAATCCCTTCTTCCTAATCGCGGCCCAATCTGTTGCACCGCCATCGCCGCTTCAGCTCCACACACGCTTTTTGCATTTCATTCAGATCGTCATGACAAGCATGACGACGACAACAGCAGCAGCAACAACAGCAGCAGTAGCGTCCGGAACGAAGAGTCCACCGGACGAGACGATCTGCACGGCCAACTGCTCCGTCAGCGATCCCGACTGGATGGTACGTACGGGAGATGATGGCATCCATGTTGTCGCCATTGAATTCGCCTCGACATTGCAGACCAAGGTGGAGCGCCAGTTCGACAAGGCGTTCGTATCGCTGGATCTCTTGCTGGGAGACGTGGATGCAGAACAGGTTCGTCTCTCTCTCCGGATCCCCGTAGCGCCGTGTTGTTGTTTTCGTCGTGCAGGCGGAGCTGACGTTCGAGGGGCGGTCGCAAATGACGAGTCTGTCGGGTGCATTCTCGGCCCTCATGCAGCGTGCTCAAGTGTTGGCCGCACGACTCGAACGGGCCGACAGCGAGAACCGAACGCTGCGAACGGAACTGGTCGTTGGGCTGGGCGGGCGGGGGGAATCATGACCGAGCAAAGCTTGCAGATCGAGACCAACTCGTCCATGGTCTATCATCGACACACGGCCGCACAGATGTTGACGCAGGTGCACGCGCTGCAGTGCCAACTGCATCAGAAGACGGCCCCGCACGAGGCGGACATGATCAAGAAACGACTCGAGCTCGAACTGGAAACCGCCAAGGCCACGCTGATGCCGGCGCTCAGAAGGGACGCCGATCTGAGGCGGCTGAGGAACGACAACGCACGACTCAGACGACTCGCACTGGTTGGTTCGATTCAAGTCGTCCAGTCATCGTCCATCGATCACGCCAACTTCAGGCGCAGCAGAACGAGCTGTTCGGGGCACGACTGGCGGCCAAGTACCTGGACAAGGAGTTGGCCGGTCGCATCCAGCAGATTCAGCTGTTGGGACGCGGCATCCGAGGACCCGAGTACGACCGACTCTGGTCTCAACTCGAGGCCGAGATACATCTGCATCGACACAAGACCGTCATCAAGGCCTGTCGGTGAGGGAGAGACACGTGCGCTTTGACAGTCGGAATCACCCGTTCAGTGGTCGGTTGCCTACGAGTCGACCGGCCGCTCATTCGGTCGACGAGCTGAGACGGTCGAACGGCGTCGGCTCGGTGCGACGAGTGCTGCTCGAGAAGGCCGACCACGAAGGTCTGGGTATCTCGATCACGGGCGGCGCCGAGCACCAGCTGCCCATCGTCGTCTCCGAGATACAAACCGGACAGCCCGCCGCCAGATGTGCCCAGCTCTACGTGGGCGACGCCATCCTGTCCGTCAACGGATTCGACCTACGCAATGCGCGCCACAAGGAGGCCGTCGACATCCTCTCGGGACAGGTTGCGCGGCGCCCCCGAATAGTGCCCATGTTCTAACGGCCACCGTTGCAGAGGGGGGCGCTCGACCTGGAGCTACAGTTCGTGGCGCCCGACGTGGACAGCGACGACGAGGCACGGCTCTTCGTCGAGGACGAGCACGGAGCGCGACTCAACCTCTACGACCCTACCGTCTGTGCCACCGATCTGAGCGCCGTCGAGCCGCCGATATCGTGTCCGAGCGGATCCAGAACGTCGAGTACACTGAGCAGTCTGCGCGGAGACGACACGCGCGATTCCTGCACACAAACCGCCTAGTCAGGCCCCCACGCATGTGATCTGATGTGTCGACAACTCTTGTTTTAGTGTAGACAGACAAACAGACAGATCTTTCCAATCGCATTCCTTGCCGCCATGGCCACGGCACGCAGCGTGGCGGCGGCCATCAGCCCGGACACATTTCACTACGAGTACATCGCCGGACGAGTTGACAGACCGACTCGCACTCGTCTAGTCATCATACGACAAGCATCGCAGAGCAGCACCGCACATCAATCACACACCGTGAGCCCGTCGACCACGACTAAAGACTGCACTTTACTCGACCGACTTGTCCATGCGGGAACCGCCGCCGCTCGTCGATTGTTTCGCTTCCCTTGTCGTGTCGCGAATTTCGAATAGTCGGCGACTCACGTTCGCGTCCTCTTTCGCCTCCTCGCTAGCTTCTATTAAATCGTCGTGCACAGGAAGGATTTAGATGTCTTCAAGCAAGGTGACCGACGACGGCGTGCAGAAGCTCGAATATGAGAACGAACAGGCGGTCGGAGCTGGCAACAACGACTCGGACATGGGTATGTACGCGTAGATGGTTACTATTCGACTGCTGCTGTGTGCAATCTCAGATGAGCTGGCGCTAATGGAAGCTGAACTGAGAGAGCAAGAAGAGGAGCAGCGTCGTCTCAAGCAGATCCAGTCGGCCGTCGAGGAGGACATGAACTCGACGCGTTCAGTCTCGTCGCAGCCGCAGTCTCTCGAGGACAAGAGCGAGGCCGATGCTCGATCGATCTACGTCGGCAACGTAACTTGCGGCGGCGCTCGTTTTGTGCATGCTTACACGCAGGTTGACTACGCTGCTTCCGCCGAGGACCTGAAACGTCACTTCCACGGCTGCGGTTCGATCACTCGTGTCACGATCCTCTGCGACAAATTCACCGGTCATCCTAAGGGGTAAGCTTTGCACTCTCGATTGAGATTGGACCCGCGAATCCGCCTTGCAGTTTTGCCTACGTCGAGTTTTCGGGCAAGGAGGGCATGCAGAACGCTCTCGAGATGAACGAGAGTCTCTTCTGCGGTCGTCAGATCAAGGTGCGTCGGGTTTCCGGTCTGCGCAGAGCCCGATGAGATTCAGGTCACCAAGAAGCGAACGAACATGCCCGGATTTTCGTCGACGACGAACCATCCATCTGCTCGTGGTCGTGGCCAGGGATACTATGGCTACTATCGATCTCGCGGACCGTTCAAGTTTGCAACAACAGACTTGGAGAGACGTTGACGTGCGATTGCAGGCGTCGTCCGACGTCCTACCACTACTAGCCGATGAAGCTCGATCAAGAATCAGGATATCCGCCATACCGCACGTCAATCCGATGAGTTCGTTGTTTTGGCGACCGGCGGTTCCCCCACAACGCCGATGAATAAAGCAGGGAAGCGCGAGCGATTTGGTCGGATTGAGTAGCATCAGCAGAGTCGTTCTCGAACGACTTCATGGAGCGCTGCATGCGCGACCGTGCGCAACACGCAACATCACGACGACGACGGCGACGACTCAACGCAACCGAATGGACTGTTTTGCGCGCATGCAAACTTTCGAGGGTGAGGCGCTTCGACAGGTGTTCGTTCATTGTATTTTGTCGTTGTGAGTGGGTGAGTGGGCTACTTGATGTGTACCGACAGCAGTTCAATGTCTCCGTCGATGGAAATCGTGTGAACCGACGTATCGAGCGGCAGTGGCGCCGGCTGTTCTGCTCCTTTCTCCGGCGCGACGGCATTTTCGACGTGTCCATTTGTGTGGAGAGTCTCCTCCACCGCGTGTGCATGTCCATTAGTGATGGTGGTTGCGACAGTCGGCGCCGCTGCTACTTCCTTGTTCTCGTCCTTGTGCTGCTCCGTGTCTCTTCCATTTGGAAGATCTAGGTTGTCTGTGTTTCATTCCACTCCAACGTCATCTCTCTCTACCTCCATTGGTGGATGCTTCAACGGTTTCGGCGCCGATCGTCGGCTCCTTGTTTTCCGTGACTTCCGTCTTGTCACTAGGCTCCTCAACGTGTCGGTTGTGAGGATGCGTCCACTCACAAATGGTCGCATCGTTCACCAGAATCTGCACTCAACACGACCGCATTAGGTTGCGCCACTCTCACTGTCAGACCTCGTATCCTTGATCGTTGCTGAGGACCATCAAGTCGAAAGTGGTGTTTCGCTTGAAGGGGAATCTGGTGGCGAGCTTCTTTTCGGCTTCCATCCACTCGCCGTTCTGGTCTTGCGTGCGACGACGCAATTTCTGCAACATCATTAGTGCTTGCGAGCAACTCGGGAACCTTGGCTTTGAAGTCTGCTTCCAGTTGCAGTACGGTTCGTTTTTCCCCTTGCAACGAGACGGTGAAACGTCGGGCCCGATCTGGCACGACGGCCGCGATGCAGAGTCGCCGACCGATCGACGACAACTCGGATGTCGGCAGGTCGGCGGTGTAGGGAAGAGACTGCAAATGCAGCGAATATGCACGCACGTGCTGCAATGGCACAGGAACGCACGTAGAGCTTGCCCTCCCAGTTGACGGCGTACAATTCGATCGGGCCATTCACCCAGACGTGAGTGATCCTATCGACGGGCACGTAGTGCGCGAACTTGGCGACCAGCTCGTGGTCCAGATAGATCTGTATGCACCATCATCCTCCACTACCAGTGCATTCTCTCTCTCTCTAACGAACGTGAAACTCGTTCTCGTAGCAGGTGATGCGCACGTCCAGGTCGTCGCCCACCGACCAGCGCCACCGCATCCATCCTTCCCTGAAATGAGGAGACTCGGAAGGGGCAAGATGACGGAGGCGATACTGTCCCCAGACGCCGCCGAGACACGCGTTGAATGCGACCAGTCCCTCGCGGAGGGCCGCCTTCATGACGAGCAACTGGTCGTCGTCCGCCCCGTTCGAAGCGGCGATGGAGCCATTTCTTTCGTTCGAGACAGTCTGCTCCACGACGGCACTGGTCGTCGTATTCGATCGTGGTAGAGTGGCGTCCCGACGAAGAATCGCGCCCTGTGGATGGGAATGTTCCAAAATTCAACTTCTCTTCCCCCATCCCCTACCTGTGCGGTTTCGATCTCCATGTCGTCGGCGCTTTGTCCTCCTCCCCACACGCAGGGTCCACTGGTCAACGCGATCGTCAGTTCGTCGGCATCGTCTGAAGAACGCGTGATTTACGATGATGATGACGACGACGACCGCAAAGGGTCAAAAGGCGTTCGAACCGATAAGTTTGCCTCTGACCACGATCGACTGGCCGATCTGCAGT
>JACMII010000109.1:0-15015 GCA_014805405.1 Bunonema sp. RGD898 | reverse complement strand
CCGGACGAGTTCTGCATGCAACAACATGTCAATCGTCAAGACAATGTTGCCGCCGACCAGAAATTGGGGCGTTCGGTAGGTCCATTCGTGCGCTTCGATTCCCCACGACCTCAACTGTGAGACCACGGCCGCATGAGCACCACTTCTGAATGGTTCTAGCTAGAGACACGATGCAGGTCGTTCAGTTACCCGGCTGATTCCAAAACGTTGGACAGCCTTCTGACTTCCGAGCCTTTCGTGTAGCTGCAACCGAGTGTGTCTTTGGCGTCTCCAATCTCGCCCACCTCTCGTCGGCGATTCCCGGAAGCAGGGCGTTCTCGGAGATTCGCGTGCGTTCCGCCCATTCCGGTTCGACAAGGACCGAGGTGTAGACGCCGGCAACGAGAAAGCACAGCTGGAGAAGGGTGATGAGAGCGATCGGTAAATCATACCAGACTCAAGACCAGACGAAACCTGACGATTTTTGCGAGCAGGGGATGCTGTACTCCATCCGTTTCCAATCCATCCGCCTCCTTCGGCTCCATGAGCCCAACCACAACTCCAGACGACTGATTCACTAATGTTGTCGCTTGAAAAATCGCTCCAGCTGGAGGAGGGCGACGAGTACTCCGCAGACGATGTGATGTCGCCGACTCAATTTCCTCTTGCGCTGGATTTCATGTCTCCCACGCTGTCGTGTCCGATAGCCGCCCATGCGCAATGTGACTGTTTCAGGTTACTAGGATGACCGAGCCGGCTCCTGCCGATGCACCGGCGCTGGATGCTGAGGGCGAACGTAGACTGACGCTCATCACGAGGAATCTTCAGGTTTTTCGAGGTTCCTTGATTGACAGGTCAGTGTTTAGGAAGTGCTAGGAAAAGACAAGCTCGTCAAGCAGCTGGGAACCGCCGGAAAACAGGTCTGAGGCGCCAGATCAATCGTAGAGCAATGGGCGGTCGCAGATTCACGTCTATTGGGGAACTGCAACAACTGGCCGTCCGCATGTGGGCTACTTTGTGCCCATCATGAAGATTGCCGACTTTCTGAACGCCGGGGTCAAGGTTTGTGGTGCTTGTGTGATGATGCGTCTGGCCAACATCTCCTCCCACAGGTGACGGTTCTGTTCGCAGACCTGCACGCCTTCCTCGACAACATGAAGAGCACCTGGGCGCAGCTGGAGAAGCGAGTGCTCTACTACGAAGCGGTGATCAAGGCTCTGCTCTGTGCCATGGACGTTCCCATCGACCGGCTGCATTTTGTTCGCGGCTCCACCTATCAGCTCACTCGGGAATACACGTTTGACGTGCTCCGACTCAGTAACGAAGTCTCGCAGCGCGATGCTCTCCGTGCCGGCGCCGAAGTCGTTAAGCAGGTGAGCGACGATGCAGTCCGGCTGTTGAATTCGATCGCATTGCAGGTGGAGTCGCCGCTGCTCTCCGGTCTCTTCTATCCATTGTTGCAAGCTCTGGACGAGCAGTATCTCAAGGTACGATGACCCTCGAAGCCCCACATCCAATATCGCGCAATCCATCAGGTTGACGGGCAGCACGGCGGCGTCGATCAGAGGAAGATCTTCATTCTGGCCGAGGTCTGTCGCTGACTGCGTGCGAGCCTACGCCTATGCCGTCTTGTTGCAGGAGCAACTTCCACGACTCAAACTAGGCAAACGTTGGCACACGATGAACCCGATGGTGCCCGG
The DNA here is from genome assembly GCA_014805405.1 of Bunonema sp. RGD898. NCBI lineage: Eukaryota > Metazoa > Nematoda > Chromadorea > Rhabditida > Bunonematidae > Bunonema > Bunonema sp. RGD898. The sequence goes on along the minus strand of JACMII010000109.1, from coordinate 13,336 downwards.
GCTGACTGGCTCGAAGATGTCGAGTTCCGAAGAGGACTCCAAGATCGATCTTCTCGACGAGGCCAGTGTGGTTCAACGAAAGCTTCTAGGCGCCGCTTGTCCAGACACTGTTGAGGTGAATTCGGATTTCGGCACACAAGACACAGTCGGGTTTAGGAAAACGGAGTGCTGTCCTTCTTCGAATTTGTCGTCTTGCCTGGTCTGTCGCCAAATCCCGTAACCCTGAACGGCCACCCGTACCACACGATCGACGAGATTCGAGCAGCTTTCGCGAAACGCTCGATTTCGGAAAAGGTCCTGAAAGAAACGCTAGCCGAGTTCATCGGCGGAATTCTGGAAAAGGTTCCCTCTCGTCCTATCGTCGCCGCCGCCGCCTACAGATACATTCGCATAGGTGCGAGCCAAATGTGCAGGACCTGAAATAGCGGAGCTCATTGCTGAGGCCTATCCGAAAAAGGGCGCGAAGCAAGCCAGCGTTGCTCAACCTGCGCCAGCCGAACCTCAGCTGACATCGGAACAGCAGTCGCTGTTCGACTCTGTGACCCGACTGGGACGGGTAAGTCACCGACGGGCGAGTTCATGGGATTTCGCATTTAGCTCGTCGGTTCGACCCTCTCGCTGAAGACGGCACTGTCCCAAGACGGACCCGTCCGAGTCGTGTATCGAGTTGGAGCAAAGGGTCGAGTATCCGCAGCCAATGTTCTCGCTTTGTTCCAGCTGAAACGTATTAAGGAGATTCTGGGTGCCAAGGTACTTGCTGATTTCTCGAATTCAGATCGCTTTCTGCTTGCCAGGTTGAAATTATCCTCGCCGTCTCTGTTTTGTCTGGATTCGCCGCAGGAAATGTGTCGTGGACGGTGAAGGAGGCAAGAGCCGCTTATTGGGTAACGATTGTGCAGTAGGGCACGTTGCAAGACACTTCTTTATAGGTTCGACTGTTGGAGGAGATCAAGAAGGCTCTTGGTTTGGAGGCTCGTGTCGAGAATCTTCTACAACGCGATACGTACTGCGGATAGTGAGTGATAGTGGGGGAAACATGACGTTTCCTTTATTCAGTGAGTATACGCTGTCGTTCTACTTGATGGCTTGCGCCGTGACACGTTCGGAAACAGATCAGGACGGATCGACGCTGGCCACTCATCTCGAGCCGCTTCTGCATGCACTCGACGCACAATTTCTGGGTGGGTTTATTCTTCCTTTACTGTTCAGAGACTCGCGTTTCTGTGATCGAGTGGATGGTGTTATTAGGCTGAGCATAAAACCCGATACGCCTCCCCCTTGCTTTGCGTAGAGTTATCGGATAGAGCGTCGCAAGCGCTTCAAAATACGCAATGACTAGCCGCCCAATCTGACGACGAGTCTGCGAAAGTTCTAGGGATTGTATCAGAGGTCGTACGAAAGGGCGCAGTGCGAACGCTTCGTTCGCCTGGCGTGCAACAGGCTTCTCTGTCTGCGTCTCTCATTATCGCGCGCACTCTCATTATCAAGCTTCGCACTTCCCGAGTGCGAAGCGTTCGCACTGCGTCCTTGGGGCTGGCTGTTCAATCTAGTAGTGTTACTAACGCGACTAGACTTGAAATGTGTTTCGACCCGACGGGTGTCGTTGATCGTTCGATCGCTACAGACGGTATGCTCTAGAATCCTACTGCAAACTTGAGCATTGGAGCGCGTAGGAATTTCTTCTCGCGCTTCCAGGCGTACATCCACGTAGAGATGATGACGAGTGTCGTGCCGATCGCGAACATCCTTCAATCCAACGCTTGGGCCGATCAGAGGACATGTCGCTTGCCTGGTGGGCTCGAAGTCTCCGACGAGCTGCCATGAGAGCAGGGCCGAAAGGATCATCGAAACGGAGACGGCCATTAGTCTAACAACGTTGTCGGCGTACTTCACAACCACTGCCATTAGAAATCCGCCGTACGCCTGCGTGGTGTGCGTGGAAATGAGAAAGCGTTGAGAGTCGACCGACCTGCAGGCAGACGATTCCAAGCACAATGCCGTTGTAGCCTTGAAAGAATCCTCCCGCCATGATGGCTTTCTCCTCTGTCGCGAAGCATAGTGAGAGACTCGGAACGATGGACAAGGCAGCTAGAGATGATTGATGTGTCGTCAATATGAGATGACCTACAAAGTTGTACGTTGCGAGCGATCAGCCCCGTATCGCTCGATTTGAGCACTTTCTCGATGTAGACGTTTGCGAACGATGCCACGAGTCCTGCGGCTACAACCGCTGCTAGTCCGCATACACGTTTTGCGGTCATTCCGTCCAGACGTAGTCCGTCCGCGCAGCCACCGTTCGTCTGGATTAGGATAACCCCCGCTGTGAGCACCACGAGCGACAGCCATTGCACGACTGAAAGTCGCATATTCAGCATGGTGACCGCCAGAAGTACTGTCCACAAGATTCGCGACTGATATGTCACCTAGAGGACGAATTTCTAAGTGAATGATGTGGCGCCTCTACTTGAAACGTGGCACCGTCGAGTTGAGTGAGCGCGTAGAAGACGAGATTGTTTTGCAGTACATACAGTACTGCCGGCACACCCATTCGAAGCGCATCCAATGGTCGACCCCATAATTCGGCGGCCACGTTTCCGCCTGCATCTTCGATTCACTCGTTACGAACCGCGCACTCACGCCGTACAATGAGCAAGATCGCGAGACAGGAGATCAGTTTCACGACTTCCGACATCAGGACGGCCGTGCTCGGCAAGTAATGCTCGCGTTTCTCGTCATCCGCCTAGCTGGTCCTGTATGCCGACGAATATCTCGCACTGTCAGTCACCTGTCGTTGAGCATATCTGGTGAGCAGCACGATGGCCGTCGATTGAGCCACCATCGATGCGAGCGATCCCCACTTCAGCACCCACCAGACGCCATTCTCGTATGCGGAGAATCTCTCTGAAAATGGAGTGTCCACATGTCTTCTTCGACGAAGAGCGCATACTGTATTTGAAGCGAGCACTGATGCTCACCATCTTAGCGTAAGTTTCCCTTCTGCTGCAAATTACGTGAACTGATATTGGACGAAACAATGATCGGGCGAGGGGAGGGAGGAGGCGGAGCATCATAATATGCTATCATCTAGAGGTGCGCGTGCTGACTAATACCGCCACTAAAGACATAGTTTGGCGAGCGAGGAGTGTGACATTTCTGCACGAGACGCACAATTGGGTGATGAAAGGTCGACGGGCGAAACAGTATGAAGGACGAAAGCGCTAGTCTAGGGGGCAGGGCGATCGACGTGTCAACAGAAGCGCAACGTACTATTTTCGTGACGCTTCCTCTTCTTCTTCTTCTCTTAGCGGTGGGAGAATTCCCGCCTCTCCTCGTCCGCTCCCGTCTTGTGCTGTCACGGCAGCCGTCTCCTCTCGTTCTCACCCGGCACAAGCAGCAGTAAAGTGTGCGGCAGTGACATTGTCGTGCTCTCTCGTCAGCACACGTATCGACGTTCCCCAAGGACCAACCACATCATTGCGGTCGTCACTCGCTCGCCGACCGCAGAAACAACGGGAGTGGGAAAAGTGCGTGCAGGCGCGACACAATCAATCGAGTGTAACGGGCTGCGATCACCTTCGACCGCGTCGTCACCGTCGCCGCAAGCAACCTGTCGCCTCTGTCTGCTTTTTTCGTTCTCTTCCATCCCCGTCCTCTCTTCCGTCTCTCGTCATGTCATCCAGTGACCGCTCGCTCGCCGAACACTCGCACTCTGTGATGACTGAGCAACGATCGAGCGAATGACGATGATTGAACACAACTGCAATGGGCTAGGAATGGATACTCACACATGATGATGATGATGATGACGACGATTGATAGTGAAACGAGTCATATTTCAGATAGTCATCTCATGTTGGCCGCCGACGAGGCTGAAACTACGTGCAATCTTGCCGACACAAAGGTGCTTTACACATTGTTACTATGCGCAAGCTCAGTTTAGTTATGGCAAGCCGCCGGAAAACAGCCAATCACGCAGCTCCTCGTTCCGACACTGCTTGGAACCGATGGAAAGAGAATGACACCGCAGGTCAGTCTCCCATCTTCTACGTACGACCTGATAGTGAACACGCTTCCAGGCCCCGGACTTTGCACTTGATCCGCTCGATACCCCAAAGCAGCTCAAGGCGAAGGTAGCTATTTCTGATAGCGCGCGATACACTCGATTTAGATTGGTCGATCGTTCTGCGAGCCGGGCAATTTGACTGGCAACATTGCACTGCATCTGGCTCAACAACTCGTCTTCCCAGTGCTGGCTGAGCGCGGTGCTTCATTGATGATGATGATGATATGTGAAATGCATTCACCCTGATCTTCAGCACTGCTTATCGAACGGGCACCCGACAATGGTGGAAACGTCGAGGCGGCCGACTACGGCAAGCTGGAAGAGCTCTTCGTCAACAATCTGCTTCATCCAGCTGACTTGAAGGTTGACTCTGACTGCGTGTGCGTGTGTGTGCAAGTTATGTCACGTTCAGGCTGCGGTCATTCGCGAAATCGACGCCCTGTTTGCACCGATTCGAAACGGCATTCCGGATCAGACGGCTCTCGTGAACGCGGCCTTCCCCGCTCAAAAGGGAGGCGGAGGAGGCAAGAAGAAGTGAAGACGACGGAAGCCGCACATTCCCGCATTGTTTTAGCTCGGTGTGTCAGTGGGTGCTGCATTGGGTGGATGGTCTGTTACTTCATGAATCAGGGGGGCAAGGCGGCCCGTGCGATACGCCAAGACTGCAATCGGGAAGAAAGGCACCGCCGCCGTGGGAGGATCATCATATATGTGCGTGTCGTCTCTCATAAGCGTAGCAGCAGTGAAGTGTGTATGCGCGCGCTCATCTGGCACTAGCTCGTCTTCTTCACTTTTCCTTGGTTGCCTCGGCGACTTGCACGTCAGCGAAGCTGGAGGGGGGTGACAACATACGAGCCGTGTCTTCCTTTTAGCCACCTCCCTCACCCTCACCCTCTCTCATCACTTTCTCTCTTCTTCCTTCACTACCTTTTTCGCCATGACGGCCGCCCCGCTGACGGAGGAACGCGTCTTCGCCTGGCTCTCGCAGCATCCGGCCGCACTCGAACAGGTCTTTATCGTGGGATGACGATGATGAGGACACAAGAGTGATGCGGCGATCAGTTCGTGATCAGCTCGTCGGTCTCGACGTCGACCTTCCGTCGCTGGATCGAGCGCCGTCGGTCGGCCGGCAAAGACGACGCGGCGCCGCCTCGAACGCCGGCTCGGATTCGCGGCAGCTGGACGGCGTCGGACGTGTCGGCCAAGCGAGTGACGCTCTGCGAGCAGGGCGAGCACACGGCCGAAATGATGTGGGAGTTGGGCGCGTGCTGCGCCGCACTGACCGGCGTCCAGAACTGGGAGGCGAATGTGCAGTCGGAGGAGGACGTGGGCGTGACGTTGCAACTGACAAGGCCCGCCAATCGAGTGGTCGCCGCCAAAAAGGCACCCCTCTTGGAAGAAAGACAACAATACAACATGACGAACAGACGTCGGTCACTCGTCGTCGTCCACCTCTCTACGTGCAGAAGGTGATCGACGGAAGCGATCGGCTCCTGGGCGAGATCGTCTTCTACGAGCCGATCGGCGGACGAGACAAACTCGTAGTGCAAGCGCTCTCGGCGTGGGCCGCCGGACTGATCCACTACGCTCAGGTGACAGCGCCCTTTCTGCTGCTGCTGTTGCTGTTATTGTGAAAGCAACCATTTTCACAGCTCGCGATTCACCTGCAAAGCAATGGCGAGCAGTTCGAGTCGTTCACACGGCAACGCAAACTCGCCTCTTTCCTGCTGGACGTCGCCAAGTCCATCTTCCAGGACATTGTCAGCATGGACACGGTCCTCCTCAAGACGATGGTACGCAAAGTGGCGATCTCGTCTGCCTCGCCCATCAGTAGTGCGAACTGTTCTGCAGAATTTCGCCCAAAAACTGGTGAACGCCGACCGCGCCTCGCTCTTCCTGGTCGACTCGAAGGCGAAGCAGCTGTATGCGCGCATCTTTGACGTCGGCACGGGCGACAACGAGGACGTCCGACTGAATGCGGACGGACAGCGCGAGATTCGGTGCGCGTCCCGGTTTGGAAGGTGCGAGCGTGCGGCGGCGCAGGTTCTCGATGGGATGCGGTCTGGCGGGCTACGTGGCCAGCACGGGACACACGCTGAACATCGAGGACGCCTACGAGGACGAGCGCTTCAACCAGGCGGTCGACAAGCAGACCGGCTATCGGACTCGCTCCATGCTCTGCATGCCAATCTACACGCGCGGCCACATCATCGGCGTCGTGCAGATGGTCAACAAGCTGGCGACCGACAAGGATGGTGAGGGTGAGGAGAAGAGAGCCTTGTCCCCAGTCGTCCGCCCGTCCACTCTCGTCGCGCCCGATTGCAGGAGATACGAGCGGCGTCTTCACGAAGGACGACGAACAGGCCTTCGAGATCTTCGCCGTCTACTGTGGACTGGCCTTGCACCACGCGAAACTATACGACAAGATTCGACGCTCCGAGCAGGTAGGTCTGCGCTCGCTCCTAGTAGACGAACCGACGAGTTCTGCACCCTCGATGCAGAAACACCGAGTCGCGCTCGAGGTGCTCGCCTATCACAGTGTTTGTCATCGAGACGAGGTGAACACGCTTCGGCAGATCGAGATACCCGAACGTGTGCCGCAACTCGAGACGTATTGCTTCTTCTTTTCAATCAACATTCTCGAACTCTCGTCACATGATCACATTGTCAGATTCGACTTCAACGGAAATCGGCTGTCCGAGCTGGAGAAGCCACTCTACGCCGTCTACATGTTCGAGACGCTGTTCCGCGGAAAATTGTAGTCATCTCATTGTTTGTATCTTTCTCAATCACCCCATCATACTAGCGCCTACGACCGAGACGAGCTGTTGCGATTCGTGTTGACGGTTCGGAAGAACTACCGTCAAGTGGTATGTGTGTGCGGTGTGACTCGTGAATGATGATGACGACGTGCAAATAGGCCTATCACAATTGGGCGCACGGCTGGGCCGTTGCGCACGCCATGTTCGTGATGCTGATCAAGACGGAAGGACAGTGGTCCACTCTGGAGGCGCTCGCTCTCTACGTGGCGTGCATCTGTCACGATCTGGACCATCGTGGAAAGAACAACACCTTCATGCGGGTCAGTGAAATGCGGGCTAGCGAGTAAGGAAACGACACGAGAGGGCAGGAACAATCGACGCCTCTGGCATCCATCTACTCGACATCCGTCATGGAGCATCATCACTTCAACCAGACGGTCACCATCCTTCAGCAGGACGGGCACAACATTCTGCGCGGACTCACCGGCGACGACTACAAGACCGTGCTCGGTGGAGAGGGGGGGGGGCGGAGAATGATGGAGGAGGACGAGTGATTTAGGCTTGATTAAGCACTGTATTCTGGCCACGGACCTGATGCTCTTCTTCAAGTATCGCGTCGAGCTCGAGACCTATCTCGCCACGGACTTTGACATTCATCAGCCCGATCAGCGTGCTCTCGTCCAGGCTCTGATGATGACGGGCTGCGATCTGATCGCCTCGGCGAAGCCGTGGCAGATCCAGACCGAAACCGTCAAGGTGATCTTCGAGGAGTTCTACGACCAGGGCGACGTCGAGAAGCGGCACGGACGGCAGTCGATCCCAATGATGGACCGTAGTCAGGCTCATCTTTTGCCCCAGATGCAGGTTGGTTACCGCCGCCGCTTCTTGTCTTTGCAAAAATGTAATTGCGCTCATTCAACACGCCGTGCACGTTGAGGTGGGCTTTCTGCGGAACATCTGCATTCCCTGCTACGACACGCTCAGCAAGGTGACGCCGGCCGCCGAAACACTCAAGGGCAGATGCGAGTACGTGTGCTATAGTGTGTCATATGTACCATATATCCTCCCCCACAACTCAGAACCAACGCCACCAAATGGGAGGAGCTGGACGCCGAGCAGAAGGCGCTGCTCAATCGGGCGAACGTGCAGAACGACGAGCATTCGCATAATAACTAGCAGAAGCAGCAGCAGCAGCAGCGGTGACAGTGACAGTATGTGCGACGCGTGTGCGAACAATGAATGTGGCTAGTCGTATGCGGCCGGCATCCGTCCATTCGTCCGCGTTGATACGAGAGACAACAGATGTGCGCATCTATGTGTGCGTGCTGTCTTGAGGGGCTGCCTGTCTTCGAGCAACGAGCGAGGCCTTCTTCTCTGCTCCTCCCCCATTTTAAGGCGAGAGAGAGGTCGCACTGTGTTTTTGTTGCGCACAGCTGCGAGAACAGATTGAGGCAGAAGAAGAAGAAGAGAAGGAGGAGGAGGTGGGGAGGTGGATTCCGGATTCGCCCCGCCCACCTCTCGGATTGGCCCCGTCACTTGAGGAGAACTGTCTCACTCGCCCCTCTTCCCTCTCAGGATCTTCGTCTTACCGCGCAGTTCCACTAAATTGGGAAGATGAAGAGACCAGCTGCCGCCGCCCTGCCACTCGACCCTATCCAGGAACACTTCGACCGGGGCGACGCGACCAGCGCAAAGAGGGTGAGTCTCTGCCGCCGCTTTCCTTCCTCATTCGGTCAGTCGATGATCGAATGCTGCTAGACTACTCGAGCACTGCCCTTCTCCCCGTTGCAGTGACCATGAGACTGCGAAATAGAGAGAGAGAAGAAGAAGAAGGGAAAATGAATGGAAGCTGAAGGGTGAGTAGCGAATAACCTTGGCTCACTGGAAGAGGACGAACATCCTCCGATGAGGGGTGAGAGAGGGAAATGAGTGCGGAACTGTGCAATGACTCGCGCGTCGCTAGCCATAGCACACTGGATGCGGGGACAATTTATTCGGGAGACGAGGAAGGGGAATGGGCTGTCTCTCTCTCTCTCTCCAAAGAGATTGGATGTGTCTGCGTGTTGACGGGGGAGGCGGAGAGCTGTCATGCAGCCCACGGAACAGCAGCAGCAGCAGCGGCAGCAGCGTAGCGCGCAGCATTCCATTTCGAGAGTTGTCTCGAGACCGAGCAGAGCGGGCGACGACGGCGGCGATGGGGCGAACCGCTTCCTCTGAATTATGCACACCGACACACTGCGTCGCACCGTCGCGCCGTTGTCGAGGCGACCGCCGGGAGAGGAGCGAGCGAGGAGGGAACTCGATTGCACGGTCGCCACCGCCACGACCGTACCCTCCTCGCCTTGTCTTCCTTTCTTTCCCTCTCTCTCTCTCTCGCCGTCCGACATTCTCCCTCGTCGCCTACTCGATTCTTGACATGACACTTACGCGCGAGCTAGTCTCCGTGCGGAGCTCCCCCCGTCTCTCGGCCTCTTCCATTTCTGCTACCGTATGTCTGACCGCTCTGCCGCTTGTAAAGTGTGCGGGCGGCCCCAAGTCTTCGTGTAACAGCTCTCCCTCGCCCACACATCCAATTAGTAGTGGGCAGGCTGCTGCCGCTGCTGCTGGATTTCGGGCCCGTCCCTTTCTCTTTCTCCCCTCTCCCTCTCTCGCTCTCGACGCATAGAGGTGCTGCTGCCGCTGTGCTGCTTGTGCCCCGCATATTGGTTGACGACAAGACGGCCGCGTATTATTCGATTAGCTGAGAAGAGGGAGAACGAGGGAGTGGCGATTGAATTGGTCCGCAAGAGGATCTCTCTCTCTTTCTCGCTCTCTCTCGATAGAGGATGATGATGACGACAACGACGACGACGACGAGGTGGGGCTGTATGTAGCAGTCCTCGTCCTCGTCGAGCTCCCTCTCTTTCAGTCGGCGGCGGCGGCGGCGGCGGCGATGGCGGTCGACTGTCGGCTCGTCCATATGTGCGCGCGTATGTGTTGCGGGGTTTGTTCAGCCGGCCTCTCCTCTCCCCCTCTCCCCTACGCCCACCAGCACAGCCACGACACACTCACCGCTCTCACTGGCTGGCCGACTGTCTTCCTAATCACGAAAGAGGAAGAGAGAGGCTGCTGCTGCCCTCCCTCCTTCCATTCAGTCAGTCGACCATCGCACGTCTCATTGATGGATGGAGGGCGAGGAGGAGGAGGGGAGTGAGAGGAGGGCGACGTTTTGCTTACGATCGACTGCTGCCCCCCCCTCCCTTCTTCTCCGCCTCGCTCGGAGGAGGCGGAGGAGAAGGATCACATCTGGTGTCGGGGAGGGAGAGAGAGAGGGAGACGGCCGGCCGGCCGATCGGTCGGTCGGTCGTCTTCGTCCGTCCAACTTTACTGCTCCCCTCCTCTCCCCGCTCTGTCCAGTGTGTGCCATCTTCTTCTCGCTCGCGTCGGTTTCTTCCCCTCTTCCGCAAGTTGTGCTTCTCGGTGTCTCCCCCGCCTCTCTGCATCCCGTCGGCGACTTGCACCTGCTCGCCTTCCTTCTTGATCCAGCGCTGGTTGGCAGCAGAGGTATGGGGAGAATGGGGGCGCACAGCGGGGTGTCGAGCTGCTCGAACCGAAGAGAGACACCACCCCTCACTTCGAGTCGTGTCTGCTGCTGCTACTGCTACGCTTCTCAGTCCCCCCCCCTCCTGTTGACTGGTCGTCGGCCGTGTTCTTCCATCTCGCTCTCTTCAGTCCTTTCGACTACGGTAGTGTCTCGGTCCATCTCCCTCGCTCTCTCCCTCTCTCGAGCAGCGGATGAGGATGAGGATGGGGGGAGGGGGGAGAGTAAGGAAGGAGTGTGCTCGCAGCATCGTGGCTCTCCGATCGATCGAAGCAAGCAGTGACCGTCTCTGTCTCTCTCTCCCTCTCCCTCCGGAGGGTACTGCCCCTCTGCGCGCGCGCGCACGCACGCACGCATTTACATGTGCACACTGGCCCCTGGTCGCGGAAGCCTGCTCCGCTCTCTGTCCGTCTGCGCTCTCCTCTCTGCGGGTGCGCTCTCTCGTACAGTGCGAGTGCGTGCGCGCGCAGCAGTCAGGAGGGAGAAGGCAAGCGAGCGAGGGAGCTCTGCGCGTCCCTCCCTTTTCTCCGTCCGTCTCGCAGGAGAGTGGGGGAGACGGTTTGTGTGTGGGCTGCATCATGCCGTTCTCTCTGCCCACGAAAGGCGGGTGCGAGAGAACAAGGTGTGTGTTCTGTTCTCCTCCCCCTTCAGATTAATGACCCATTGTGTGTGCGCACGCGCGTGCGCTGATGACAATCGCATGAAGGAGGAGGAGGAGACGCCAAGTTGTTTGCAGTGGATGCTGAAGCCGGAGAGCGCTGGAACGGCGGCGACACCAGGACCGACGACGTTGCACGACGCAGTCCAACAGCAGCAACAACAATCGGCAGCACTGGCATCCACGTCGTCGGCGTCCTCCTCGCTGTATCAGCCCGACTACGTAGCCGCGGCCGCCGCCGCCGCCATGATCGCGTCGTCGACGGGGGGCGGTGGAAACAATGCTGCTGCTGCCGCCGCCGCCGCCGCTGCTCAGCCTTACCCCGCCGTCGGCACATCTCAACAGCAGCAGCAGCAGCAGCAATCGGATGCGGCTGCGGCGGCGGCCGCCGCCTTCGACTACTACTCGGCGTACTCGTCGAATATGACCGCCGCGGCGACGTACGGATTCGACCCGAGCGCAACAGGCGCGCAGCCGCCACACATCATCGACTATTGTGAGACTCGTGCTTCTCTCTCTCTCTCTCGATCATCATCTCTCTCTAATAATGCAGCGTCGGTGGTTGCGCCCGTCGCAGCGACGTCGTTTCCGTCGGCGGTTCCGTCCCTGAATGGTGAGCGCCCTTTCTCTCTCTCTCCCCCTCCCTCTCATTTCAAATGCGCTCGTTCTACGATTGATCGATCGCTCGCTCACGGCACACACGTACGCACGCACGCTGCCGGATTGCAGGCGTTGTTGAGAGCAGCGCGTCGTCGGTGGCCGTTCCTCCGGCTCAACCGGGCTCCGTGAAGCCGGACACGCTGAAGAACGACAACGATCTCACCGAGATTGGCAAGGTCTGACTCCTCGTCCAGTGTAGCGCCACGTGTGAATGCTCGTGCAGATGTGCTACCAGCAGACGGATCCGTCCGTAGCTGCGGCTGCATCCGCCTCGGTGGGAGGCGTCTACGCGATGTACGCGCCCTACACATCCTACCCGGTTTCTCCCTTACATCCATTATTATGCGAAAATGATCGTTATCACCCTGTATTCAGATACAGGGCATCGCCACCTATCTGGACAGCTGCGGTGCCGCGGCGGCTACCGATCATCTCGGCAACGTCAACGGATTCTACAACTCGCTCGCTCAGGCAAGCTGCCCCGGTTGTTGTTGTCGTCGTCGCACTGTGTGCGTGTGTGTATTCCTTGCTCGGATGGCCCTCCCTTTGAACGCAGTCAAAAGATGGGGGGTTCGGAGGGAAAGTGAGTGAGTGAGTGAGAGAGAGGGACGACGGGGATGAGAGGGCGGCAACAGCAGAGACGGATGGACGAGTGAGGCAGTGACTCGTGGTCATTCAAGGAAGGCTGAGGGTGCGGCATGATCGAATCGTGCTCCATCGATCGACTGGAGAGAGGGAGAGAGCAGCAGCATCTGGTGTGATGGTAGACGCATGGACGGAGCGGAAGAAGCAATGCCAGCCAGAGGTCTGTTATTGGCGAACGGGGGCGGGAAAGAGTGACTGAAGCGGTGGCGGTAGTGGGTGGTGGTGGCGGTGGCGACGACGCCGCCGCCGCCGCCGCCGACGACGACGACGGTCTTCCCCCCTCTCTCCTCCTCCTCCCTCTTCTCCGCGCCACCCGCCAAGGTCATCTCTGCGTGTGGAGGACGCCGACGTTGACGATGCTCGGCTCGCCAGCTGCCTTCCCCTCTCGTCCCTTCTACCACTCCCAATAGACACCAACCGTCAGGCAGTGCGCCGCCGCCGCCGCGCCGATCACAGACCAACTCATCCGCCGCCGCCTCTTTACCCTTCCTCTCATTGCAGAATCTGTCGTCTCCGATGGCGACGGCCGCCTCGTCCAGTGCTAATGCCGTGGCGGCTGCGGCGGCGGCAGCGGCTGCAGCGGCAGCAGCGGCGGCGGCCGCGGCTCAGGCAAACAACACGCCGACATCGGCTGGATCGGGATCGGGGGGCGCAACTTCCTCGTCCGCCTTCGTGCCGACCGCCACCTCCAGTCAACAGCAGCAGCAGCAGTCCGTCTTCCCAGGAGGTGGACCTTCGGCCGCCGATGCTTGTACGATTGATTGTGTTCGTGTGAAATGCAAAATCCATCACCTTCAGCATACATGGGACTGGCGTCGTCCATCGCCACCGCCGGAGTCGTCGCGCAGCCACCGCGCATCAAGAAGCGCTCGAAGAGCAGTCAGCCGGATTCGGAAGAGGATGGCAAGAGCACGGACGAGAGGGATCAGGATAGACGGTCTGCGAACAACGCCAGGGAACGGTAGGAT
>JACMII010000108.1:24132-36945 GCA_014805405.1 Bunonema sp. RGD898 | reverse complement strand
ATGATGATGATTCAAACCTGCTTCAGCTCGTTGATGTCGTCCTCGGTCACTCCCTCGCTCTGCTGTTTGACGCGCTGCATTCTGGCCACGTATCGGCGTGTCAGGTTGCGCGTAACAAACTGAAACTCTGTGGCTACACAAGAGAAATCCTCGTGCCCTACCCGGTACATGGTCTCGCGATCATTCACAACTCGCAGGATCTTCTGATTCCTCTGCGATCGAAGCTTACTCGGCGCAAGCGCCTCGGAGCATCCTGCGTGAAGACAAACGGCCCGAAAGAGCATTCTATTTGTATATTCAGTTAGCTAAAAGTCAGTGTACAATACGGCCCACCTTCCGACCCGCCAGATCCACTTCGGCGACGGAACCATGTTAAAGGGAACCGGCAGCGTTGCGGTGTCGTCAAAGTACTCCATCCACAGCTTGGCGCGCGCAAACTTCCACTCCACATCGGCTTGATCCTGGAGTGGAGCAGCTGTACATGGAAAGTATGTAGCTATGAACCGACCGAAATGTTCTGGTACGAATTGTTCATCATGGCGATGAGCATGTTCAGCAGCACGATGACCGAACAGAAGCAATAGGCGCCGAAGATCGTGCGGCCTAGTGGTGCAGATCTCATAAAGTGCAAATATCAACACACACACACACCTGTCCACGCGATAGCCGTATGGTCCTCTCGGATTTGGAAGTGCCCCAAATCGACGAGTCCGAACGAGCTCCAGAAGAGGGTCTCCGCGGCCTTGTATAGACTAGCGCAGGAGCTGTACTTCGGGTCGCACGACTCCTCAAAGTTCTGGATTCTCTGTGCCGGTTGCAGCGCGGATTGATGCAGATTCCCGTCCACGGAGGCACGCCACATTCGACACTCCTCGGCGCGCATCGACGCATAGTACCTGTTCGGTGATGCGCTCGACGTTGTGCCACGATAGTGCGGTGAAAAAACCGACCACATCAATTGGTTGAGCCCGCACGCGAACGAGAAGAGCACGAGCAGAAAGACGCCGAAGAACTTGAGGATGTCGATCACCATCCGGCCGAGCGAGATCTTCAGTGGCCCCAGCTGGGGGCTGATCGTGAAGACGTGCACCAGCTTGAGCGACGAGAAGATGTTCGCCGTCGCGAAGAGACACTCGGCAACCAGCGTCGGATCGAAGGCGTCCCAGTCGCGACGCTGAAGTCGGCGACCGAGATGCGCCAGACGCGGATCCGCCATCTCGGCTTCCACCTGAACGTATTTTCCCTCGAGTCGTGTACATCTCGTTAGTGCATTCCTTTTCGAAGGAAACGCGCGCCTCTACCTCGATAGTCCAAGAGAAAAGTGCGGTGAGAGAGAGCAGAGATGGTGATCGAGCGCATGCATACGCGCGCCATCAAGCTCAAACCTGGAAATAGGCGACCGTCCGCAGTGCGACCGTAGCCAAATAGAGCGCATTGGTCATAAAGTCGAGCACATTCCACAGGTTCGCCTTGTAGTCGTGCCAGCCGGCCGTCCAGAGCTGTTTCACCTCGACCCAGGTTAGTCCTGGTCGTGTCGACTCTCCATCATGTCTCGTGTTCCCAGCACGCTTACCCAAAACATAGGCCAGGATGAGCAGCTCGACCAGGGTCGGCGGTGGTCCTCTGCGCTCTTTCCGATCGATGTCCGCCTCAGCTTCCAGCGGCGATCCGGCCCAGGGCAGAGCGTCGTCAACCCGTTGCGAGGCAAGAACGAGGAGACCTGCAGTCTCTGTGATCCAACTCAACGGAACGTCCGTCGCCTACAGAGGAATAGCAGATAGCTGGCCGAGTGCGAGACGAATTTGACGAACGGCTGCTTTGCCAATCTTCCAACTCTGCTTCGGGGCACAAGCCAATAGGCAAAGGCGAGCAGTGGCCAGAGGAAGATGAGCGCGGCAATGATGGGCGCCTGGATGTGTGCGTGTGTGTGGGTTTCAGTTGCCGACGATCGACTCTCACCTTGAGTCCGAATCGATTGCGCACCCCGTCCGGCAACCCTTCGTACCACAAATCATTGATCAGCTGCTGGCAATGCGGATGCGCGACGAACTGCTTCTGGCGCCACTAAGATACGCGCGCGGTGACAGCCCGATTGATTGGCCAGCAAAGACGTACCTGGATGGCCAGCTTCAGTCGAGCTAGCAGAGATCCGCCCCGCGCAGCGTCCTCGTACTCGTCGGTCTGGTTCAGCACGATCTCCAGCTCTTTCGACGATCGCACCTGCGCTAGGAGTTTAGAAGAGGAAAACGCGCGCGCGCGCAAAACGTGCTTGATCGAGCATGTTGACGGAGAACTGCTGAACCGCCTTGTTCAACTCGATGTAGTCCTGGCGGAACTCGTTCTCGATCGAAGACAGCCGCTCGATTTCGTACGACAGCTCGAAGGCGTACAGGATCGGGTCCCGTCGACCGGCCGCCGTTCGAGTGGCTTACATTGTTTGTTGTTTCCTCGTACGAAAGCGAGATACTTGTGGAGTATGGTCCGCATGAGAGGCAGATCCAGGATGGGGAAACGAGCGCTCGATAAGCATTCAGTCGGGTGCGAGAGAGACGTAGCGAGTCCTCCTCGCGGGCCTATTTCCGTTGTGCGCTTCGACGGAATGAAGAGTGCAAAGGGAGCTAACCGTCTGACAGACGATGCACAAACACTCGGCGTCGTGCGGGTGCGGAATCGAGGCGTGCCGGTCGAGGAAGAGCTTGACGATCTCGTAGTTGTCCTGCGAACATGCTCGTTCAAAATGCGCCGTGCTAGAAACCTTGTGGGCGGCAAGGATGATCGGCGTGATGTCGGGCGCGAAAGCCGAGTGCTCGCCATGCTCGACGCCCTGAAACAGGAGCGTGACAACTAGCTTTTTTGGGGGGAGGAGAGCGTCTGGTGCCTGTGTCTCGGGATTGAACTTGTCGTTCTTCTCGAGGTGCTCGAGGATGATCTCGACCGCCTCGACGTTCTCCTCACCGATCGCGTACAGAATCGCGTCGCCTGAACGAGTCGCGAGGCTTTTCACAGGTGTGTCCCGAAGAAGAAAAAGAGGACGATCTCTCCTTTCCTCTCCTGCCCTCCCCCGCGTCAGCTGTCGCCATGTCTTTGTGAGAGCAAGAGAGAGAGAGAGAGCGAGCGAGCGAGCAAGCGTATGGGGCCGGGTCTCAATTTACCCGTCCTGACGTCGGCCTCAAGCAGCAGTTCGATCAGGTCCACGTTCTCGTTCTCGATCGCTACCAGGAGAGCGGTCCTATCGATCGATGATGATGTATTCGAATTCACGCTGTGCATTTTGCAAAAACTGCACCAACCTTCCGAGCGGATCCACACAATTGACGTCGAGACCGGTGTGAGGCGCGGTTTCGAGCAGTTCCCGCACCGATCCAATGTCGCCGCGTTCGCTGGCCAGAAGGTATTGTCGCTCCAGTTGACTGGTCTGCTCGGATTGCTCCTTGCTGACCGCCTTCCTGATCGGCTTCAAGATCTTGTCCTCGTCGTCCGGCTCGTCCTCGACGATCTCCTCCTCCTCATCCTCTTGCTCGTGCTCGGCGACTGGCGCCGGCGCAATGCCGCCACTCTCCAGGAGATCGGCGGCCGAAGAGGATCCGGGGTGCTCATCCGACCCGCCAGACTCGAGAGAGTCAGCAAAGTGCACCGACTCGTTGTGGTGATGATGAGGATGGTGATTTGGACGCTGCTGCTGCTGCTGCTCCTGCTCCCTGTTCATCGCCGTCTTTGCATTGCGAGCGCTGCAAGTTCGCCCAACAGACTCCGTGGCAACATATGCTCGCTCGCGAGTCAGAGAGATGCTACACAGGCACGCATACACCGACAAGACGGGCGGGACTACGGGGGGAGCCCGCCCGGAACGGCACCGCATTGATCAGTTGACTAGGCGAAGAATGACGAGGCTGACGGGGACGAGCGGCGGGGTCTGTCATCTTCACTGCCGCGTCAATCTTCCCCGTCTCGTGCCTCGGCACTCGCTCAAACGGGGGCAAACGAGCGAGGAGGGAGGAGAAGTGAGAAACAGACAGACACATGGGAACGGGCAAATTGCCCGTCCCCAAAGGGAGAAGGATACGCCGCCGCGCGCGCGCGTGAGAGAGAGAAGAGGAGAACAGCAACACATGCACGTATGCACGCACGTACAAATTCGATTGAGCGCGCGAGAGTGACAACAACAGCGTCGCCTATTCATTGTGTTTGAGGACAGACGCACACTCTGATCGGCATCTGCCGATCGTCGTTGACAATGGCCTGAAGGCCCGCCAACTTGAAGGCTTGCCAATTTGAAGGCCTGCCAACTTTAAGGCCTGCTAGCGAAATTCAGCCGCCCGAGACGTCCTGCACACAGAAAGAGAAGGACGAGTCAAGGGGAGAAAGGGTGTTGCATGTAGCCGGGCTGGGGGAAATCATCACGTCTTCACGCTTACGAGCCTCGTTCCCCCTCTCGCCCACCTCCTCCTCCTCCCCCATTCGATTGGGTTGTGTGCGGCGACGGCGGCAGCGGGTGAAGCTGAAGCGGAAGCGCCGCCACAGCCGTCTCGACCCCGTCTTAGTGTGGGTGTGCGCCGCCGCCGCCGCCGCCGCCACCGCTGCCGGCTGGTGATGGAGCGTCACGGCCGGCCCGAGACGGCTGGAACCCCGCCCTAACACACACACGTGTCTCTCTCTCCCCCACTCTTGCTTTGTCTGCCACACGCGCTGCACTCGCCCCTTCGACAACAAACACATTCCCCGGGACGAGCTCAGTCGTGGCGGCGCCCACTTCTGCGGCAGACGGACGCAAATGCGCGACGAACGACGCCCACCCGCTCAGCCACTATTGCATGGAACTCCCGCCCGACTGGCTCAAGACGCGCCGAGGGCGAGAACACGGGATGGGGGGAGGGGCCCGCCACGCCAGACCAACTCGCCGACAATCTCCGATCCATCGCTTCGAGTAGTGATCGATCACTGGCTGGGCGAGGAGCTCCTCGCGTAGGAGGCATCCGAACTCTCTCATGTGTCCTGACAGACGACGGCGACGACGCACGTTCGCACGGCCGTGCGTGCCTGCGTGCGTCTCCGCTTTCCCCCCTGTCCGGATAGTGTGTAAAACGGCGGGAGGGCCCTAGACGGGTGGCTGGCTGGCGGCTGGCTGGCAGTCGCGTCGTATATCACAACACACCGCGAGACGAGCCCCTAACTACTCGCACCGCACGCGCCAGTCGACCAGGTCTCGCGAGCGAGCGAGACGACAACAACTTTATGGGCGACAGCAACCGCGTCTCCCTGTGATCCTGTCAGCTGCGACGAGACGATGAGCGCTTCTTCGAGGACGACGATTTCTTGTGCGACTTCCGATGCCGGTGTCTGTTAAAAACAATCGCGTTGCGGACGACGAGTCCCATCACCTGGATCCGCCGCTCCTCCGTCGTCGCCTCTTCCGATCGTTCCTCGACGGCGACGACGACGACGGTGACAACGCCGACGCCGACAAGGAGCCGGACGCGGAGGATGCCGATGACGATCGGCGACGACGGGACCGGGATCGCGATCGGGACGACGAGGAGTGTCTGAAATCTTGCAAATTGTGCGGCCTCATTTCGGGGAGGGGTTCTTTACAATCGAAAAGACAACGGAAAAACTGGCTGAGAGCAAATGACCGGTCGTCGGTTTCGAGTTCCTCCTTCCTTGTCGCCGCTGCTCATCTTCTCCCTCGAGACGACGTCGATCGTAGATGTCTAGAGCATCTGCACAACGGGTGTGATATCGTCACGGAATCGATCGAGCCAATGCTCCGATCGATAGTAGTAGTGGTAGTGGTAGAAGTCGAGTGGAACAGCACGAACCTCCTGCGTCGGCGCTGTCGCTCCCGCCGCCTCTCGTCCTCGCCGTTGTTGTCCGCGTCGTTCGAACGATGACGACTCGAGGACGTCGACGCGGCGGCCTGGAATCGAGCGCAATCAACAATGTCTCATTCGCGCAAATTCGTCCAACCGCCATGCCGGGCAGCTGGATTCCTCGTCCCGCCAGAAGACTGTCGATCTTCGACGAGATCAGCTGATCGAGCGTCGTCTTCTTCCTGAAGACCCTCTCCTCCTCCATCAACATCCGTCAATCTCCTCCTCACTTTTCTGGCGTCTTCTCCCGTCTCTCCTCTGATTTTGGACCGCCATTTTCGAGTGGCGCCGGCGAACTCTGAACTCGCCGTTGCAAGCGATTCACCATCATGAAATGAATACCACTCGCTCCTCGCTCATCTTCCTCTGCTGCTGCTGCTGCTGCTGTTGCTGCTGCTTCTGGTCCTGCTTGTCGGCCAACAGCTTTGCGGCGAACATGCGTGCCCGTTCTCTTCTCTCTGCCTGCACCGGGTCCAGCTCCTCCTCAGCTGCCGGCTGTTCCACTTTCTTCGGCGGCTCCTCGGCCATCTTCTCCTTTCGGGTCGCCGGAATCGGCAGCTCCAAGAGTTGCGGTGGCGGCGGTGCCGCGGCGGCTGTCGCCACTCGTAAAGCAGCCCTACGCTCCCGTCGATTCGGCTGCGGGCCGGGAATCGCCTGTGCCACCTTCTCGCAAAGCTCGCCCAGCAGTGTCGCAATGGCCTTCGCGTCGTCCGCCTCCTTTTGACGGATCTTCTCGGTCCTGATCTGCTGCTCGGCTGCCCGAATTGCCCGAAGGAAGAAGCCAAAGTACGGTGAGTCGGGACGTGCGCACCAACTGTAGGACTGGTGATCTGCGTCGTCGACGGATTTGTGGGGCAAAGCGAGGCGCGCAACTTACATGGTAGCTGTCGTTCGGCGAGCACACCATGCTCTGCCGCATATCTGGCCGCTGTCCTAAGCGCTTCGTGCGAATCTGGCGGCGGTGGAATGGCGGCGGTAGATCCAAGGCTGTAGGCCAACTTTCGACCGGCATCAGATCCGTAGCGTGCACAGAGCCAGCCCAAGAATTCCTGCTCCTCCGTGGGACGAGCCGGCACCGACGGAGGAGTTGGTGGCGGCGGCGGGGGCGTCACACAACTCGAGGAGGGACGAACGTCGAAACGGGATTTTCTCGACGCAGGCGAAGATGATGACGGAGCGTCACAGTCCGAAGTTGTAGCAGTGGCGGCGGCAGCGGCGGCGTCCGACTGCAGCGAAGAGAGCGATCGGAAGAGCGATGCGTAGACGCTCGTCGACTGAAGCATCAATTCTTACGCATATATGGCGAAAATGAAGCTTACATTTTCCGTCAGTGGTGCAACAATGGGCGGCGGCTGATGGTGATGGTTCGATTTTTGGCTTTTCTTCGACCGATCGATCGCCATTGGTCGCGGAACCGGTCCATGAACGGGAGGACTACAATTGAATGTCATTTCAGTAAATAACATCAAAAAAGACCTGTCCATTTTGCGCAGACTCGGATGCAAGTATCCTGCATTCTGCACATCGTCATCTTCTTCCGCATGCTCCCTCTCTCCACCACTATCCTGTTGATCGCTGTCCGATCCTGTAGTCTCGACAGTTTTCACGTGTTTTCGAAAGTTTACCATATGCAAGATTCGCAAGTGCACCCAGCTTCTTGCGCTTCTTCACCTCTCCCTTCGGCTTCCTCTTCGGCTCTGGTTTCGCTTCGACTGGTGGGGTCCAGGATTTTTCACTACAATAAAGTCAATCCAAATGTGGGGGAAATGAAACTACCGAATTGCCTTCTGCACCATCTTGTAGTAGGTGTGAAGTGGACTGTCAAATTCCATGAAGCCGAGCTAAAACGCTTGCAATTAAAACAAAGCGCGACTCCAAACCAGTTCACTATTCTGCTTCTGCTTCGCTCGTATGACCACCTCCAATTGTGCGCCTTTCTCGACGACGATCGCAGCCGTTCGAGCGATGACTTTGTGCTGCCGCATTGTTGTTGGCTAAAGCTTTTGGTATTTATGACGAATCGAAATAAATACCATGGTGACGCCTGTTGGCATCCTCAGTCCGACCGGCATCGAAAACGGTGTGTCGTCGACCTCGGGTGCAGGCGAATCTAGGAGAAGACCATGTTGTTATCAACACAAAATAGGAAAATATACCGGCAGCCGCATACGAGGTCGCTTCGGCGTCATAATTGAAGCCAAACTCGGCGCCAACTCGTCTTGGCTCGCTTTCTGCGCTGCCCTCGCGGCCTGAAATTGCATAAGTTCGCTTGAAAGAAACTTTCACACTTCTAGAAAGCAGCCTCTCATCGGCGCCATGCAGGTCTCGGTAGCGCTCGTCGTCACAAAGCTGCTCTTCCACGTCATCTACGCACGGTAACTTAAATTCGACTAACTCAGACGAAATACCATTTTCGTCAAGTGCTTGACCGCTGTTTCCGCTAGTCTCGTCGCCAAAAGGCACGCCCGCCTCGACGAGAAGCAGTCGGCAGTCGTACCTTCAATTTTCGATTAGATTTTCAGAAACGAAAATACGTTACTTGTCGACGAGCAGTGTCGGATTGGAATCTGGCACAGAAATCAGATGTCGGTCATTATCCAACGTTTTCTGAGCCCGGTCATTGGCCGGAACGATCAAAGATGCGTAGCCGAACACGAGGAGATCGTCGTCCTGTTAGAATCAACAACTGAAGGTTGAAATAAACTAAAATACCTCAAAGTTTTGAGGTTGCGATTCGGCTGGTCGCCGATCTCTGCCGTTCCGACGCGACGATCGACTCATTTCTTCATGCCGGAACGCAGAAAACCACCGCACAAACCATCGAGTGAAACAACAAGCTGACGTGCACGCGCGCGTGTGTGTATTCGGCAGACTATCGCCTTTATGTAAATCAATGAAATTGTGTGCCGCTCGATCAGTGCCACTCGTTCTCTGCCACTTCCACAACCTTTCCCTCCAGTTTCTCGTATCTCGACAACAGTTTCGTGTAAATTTCGTGGTTTTCCATGTTGGGCTCGGCGATTTTCTCACGATCCGGCGTTGAGCCAATTCGTCCCGCGATCACTGGCATGACGTGTTTTGAGTATGGACTTGAAAATACCTCGCTTCGCAACAAGTGCTCCACCGAGTGCGGCTGCCTCAGAAGTGTCGTGAATTCTGAAGACCGGTCGCCCGAACACGTCGGCCAAAATTCGGGCCAACGATCGATTAACGGACGCGCCGCCGGCGACAATGATCTTGCCTGTTTTCGACGTGTTTTTCGACCGTCAACAACAGGCGCGTACCATTTTTGGGAACCTCGAAACCGAGGTTCTTCGCGTAGAGCCGTTTCGCAAGACATTGGCTTTCGATTACGGCGCGGACAGTAACTTCGGGCGCAAATTCCTCCACCGGCGTGTCGTGTTCGTCAAATTTGTAGTCGCCCGCCTTCACGTTGGGCGCGATCTCGTCGTGATCGAAGAAGAACCCGACGTTTCCGTTGTTTCCGGCCGTCGTCTTGGACAGCAGTCGGTCAAAGTCATCCCAATCCTTTGCATACTGCGCCTTAACGCGTTCCCGAGTGAGCGAGCCGTTCTTGAAGCTGAAGTTATACATCTTTCTCCGTAATCGTCCATCCGCTACTATTACCAAACCATGACCATAAAGCCGTCCGTCGGCTCGATCATGATATGTCCCTTCGTCGAAGGCTTCGGGTTTTCCACGATCCCGAAGAATGAACCGCTCGTCCCAAGAGATACGCCCAAATCTCCGGGCGCGATTCGAAGACCAGCAAGCGAGGCTAGGATTAAATCGTTGAACAGGAGATGTGCATAAATACATTGATTATCGCCCGTGAAGTGTGTAACGACGCAATCCGGCGACAGTCCGAACTTTGTCGACCAAAATCGTGCAATCTTTCCAGCCGCGGTGCAGGTCCGTTGAGGCGAGCCAAGCTTTCGGGCCAGCCGGTCGATATCGATCGGATCCTGGGATCCCGCTACTGATGCCAGACAGGGCCGACTCCATTCCTTCGTGGAGATCTGTCTTCCAATCGCCCTCATTTAATTCCATCATCATCAGACTTACATCAAATAGGTTCATTCCGGTTGCGTCGCCCCAGTCGATATCGACGATCTTCCCGACCAAAAGCGACGGAAAGAACGAGGAGACGAGCGAAATGCGCTGCAACGTTCATTTTGAACTTTCCTCTCTAGCAGCTGCGGCAATTATGCACCTCGGTTTGTTCGTATCGATCTTTGTCGTCCTTGCGAACTTTTGCAATTTGACTGCCGCTGAACCGATGAAAGGCTCTCGATCCAGTGATGTTTGCCAACGCCTGTGATTTGGCATCCTCATTCCGGAATTACCTACGTACCTGCGCTCCGCCGACAGCCTTTTCCAGGTCAAGACACTCGTCTCCCGTCGACGAGTCCATCCACATGGGCGACTCCAGCAATGTGAACCCGTTCTATCGTAACGATGTTCGGCGGTTGTTCGCATTGCACAGAAACCTGCAGTTGTTCGACTAACTTCCTCTCGGCGTCCAGTTTTCCCAGCGTATCGACGCCATCTTTTGACCAGAACACAGTGCCATGTTGCTAGAACACGGATTTCCGGAGTGCAACGTGTCCAATGAGAACCTGCGCTCCGCCACCGATCGCCCGGATCTTGGAACAATCGATCCCGGATTTGGCCAGCTTTTCAAAGGCCATCTCGACGGCGCTCACCCACATCAGCACTGGCGATCGCACCGTGCCGTCCGGTCGTTCAATGGCGCCATTTCTGGTGCTGCATAAGATATCGTCATCGTCGTCGGATAATCTCGATGTATGTGAAACGAACCCGAATTCGGACAGCTCCCGTTCGAAATGAACCGCAACGGAAGTGACAAAGTTCTCCGTGCCCTCCTCGATGACGACCAGTTTGAGCTGAAAGTGTGTTTGTTGGGCCATATCAATAAGCGATTTATGTGTTTTGGAGTTTGCGTTCAACTTGATGGATGAGGATTTGCAGCGGTTTCCCACGTTTCGAGCAAAACAGCATTGTTGTGAGCGCGCCAATGACGCAGCGTCGAGTGAGTGATTGTTTTCACCCCGCAACGATACACATACCAAAGATTCTTCGCGCCCGGCCTTCTTCAAAAGAAAGTGCAGCCAATTTGGGAAAGAGGAGTGAGATGGAAACCGAGAAAACATGCCCGTGCGCTGACACAATCTCTTCGCTTTCTCCACTCTCCCTCTCTCTCTGTCTTCTTTCCCACTTGTTGCGTGCTGAGGTCGGCGCCGACGATCAGAAATTGCGGTGCAGGAGGAGGAGAAGAAGAAGCACCGTCCACGCCCATTCCACTTTCCTCTTCTTTCCGCAACAGCACGACGACGATGACGACGACGACGACGACGAGACAGTCGACTAATACGCCACAGCCGTGTTGCCGCGTGTGGACGAGTGATTGGCAAGCAGCGTCAAGTGCGCGCGCACGCGAACCCAATCAATACTTCTGGGCCATGTGCCACCGCCGCTGCCGCCACCGCCGCGGCGTCTGTGTAATCCGTCATCGCATCCGATCGATTCGCTCCTCTTTCTCTCTTTTTGGCGTTGTCATTTCCCTTATGCCGACCACTCTCCGTCGTTGTCGTCGTCGCCTTCTTCTTCTTCTTCTAATCAATCACCTAGTTGGCATTCTTCCCTCTTCCCTTCTTCTTCTTCTGTCTCTGATTCGTTTGGAGGTCGCCTCTGTCGTCGTGAACGCCATTCTTTCTCCCTCATTCTCGTTTTCCTTTCCCGTTCCGAGTTGCGGTCGCACGCGCGCACGCGCCCAATCGCCCTTCTTTCTCTCCTCCCCCCCTCTCCCATTGTTCACCATAACACCTCTCACCCGTTCTCTGTCACCACCTGGCGCGTACCATCGTGCATCGATTTGACAGTGTGTTCCCCATTCCATCCGCTACGGATCGATCGGATTGCAGCGTGTGCGGCTCTCAAGAGAAGGGAAAACGACGATGACGCAGCGACTGCGGCGACGGTTTCCGTTGTTGTGCTACTGATAGCGTACGCTGCGCGCGACGACAACATTTCTTCTTCTCCTCCTCCTCCTTCTTCTTCACCATCATCGTATGGGAGCGCGCACAGCGTGGTAACAGACGCATCGGCGCCCCGACGTGAAGGACACGCACTCTGCACAAATTTCGCTCCGAGGTAGACACACGGCAGGCCATCTCCTCTACTTGCTCTGCCCTCCTCCACAACGCTGACTTCCCCCCTAATGCTGCTGACCTCCGTGGCGACGGAAATACCCCCTCTCGCTCGTTGCGGAATTAAACCAGTGATCTAGTGGTTGAAGTTCGGTCCACGGTGTTCGAATCTTTCAAGATGTGCAGCTAGACGAACGGGATCCGCGTATGCAATCCCATCATCAGCAGCATCGTGATCAAGTCCAGTTATCGATTTGTAATGATGTGATTAGGGGCGCGACGATATTAGCGCGTAAACACTCGGTTCTCCCCCTTTCGTCCCCTTCCTTCCCGTTCGTCAATCACCGCCGTTTTCACGCGTCGACCACGGAAACGAGTTTCCCTTCGCGGCGTCAGTCGACCAAATACAGAAATGGAAAAGGCGGTAGGGGTAATTCACAACGACGCATACATTTCGTAATCCACCATGCGTGACCAATCATTTGCGAACGGGAAACCGTTTTCCCCACTTGCCCCTCTCACTCTGACTTTTGCGCCTCTGACGGACGGAGAACGAACACTGAAATGTCAAACGACGACACTGCAATTTCGTCGCCCTTCTCAGTAATGGCTCCAACCGAACGTAGGGCCCTTCTAGCGACAACTGGCAGCGTACGGACTCTTCTAACGATGCGTGATTCTCTATCAAATTGCCCATCGTTTAGGCCGCCGACATGGTCGACCAGCCGCCAAAGACGACGTCTGCGAATGGAGGAGGTAATGTTGTTTTGAAATGA
>JACMII010000108.1:0-17185 GCA_014805405.1 Bunonema sp. RGD898 | reverse complement strand
CCCTTGTGCGTCTTGCGCGGCAGCTTCTTGGTGTGCCAACGCGACGTGACACCCTTGAAGCCGTGACCCTTCGTGACGCCGATCGTGTCGAGCATCTCATCCTGGTTGAAGACATCGTCCACCTTGACCTGAAATTTGGGAACATATTTTTCGCTCGTCTCCCCCTCGCCGGAACTATCTTCAACACGTTTCGAGTTGGCTCAGAGAAAAATTTGTCACCACAAGCACTTGGGTGTTGTCTGTTCACTACTTTCGACCATCATCGCCAGAATGAAAGCAATACACGTTGAGAAATCCCAACCGACCTCCTTCTCGAGGTGCTGACGCGCCCAGTCGACCTTGTCGGCAATGGAGCCGCCGTTCAGCTGGATCTCGATGATGTGGGCCTTCTTGTCGCGGCGCTTCATCAGCTTCATCTGCACGCGGACGGATGGTTTCCCACAGCGAAGATCGAAACACTCGGACCTGGGTGTGTGCGAGAACACGGACCGACGAGCAGTACTTCTTGATCTTGGCCAGGTCGGCCTCGATGGCCTTGCGTCCGTCCTCATCGGCCCACTTCTTGGCGTACTTGGTGAAGGCCTTCTTCTTGGACTTGTTCCTGCATACGACCGACCCTCATGTGATTGAGCGCTCACAGAGGAGGGCGGAATGATCTGATGATCCGCGGCGCCGCGTCCATCTCCGCGCCCTCATAGGTCTAGTGCCCAGCGGAGGGTGCGGAGAGGAGCGGCCTCCGCCGAGAATCTTGCGCTCGTCGCTAAATGTACGATCGACAGACAAGAAGGTCTCGTTCGCGGCTTGGACTACAGTTCGACTCAGAAGGAAGGCAGCATTCGACTGGGCGTACTCAACACATGATTTCAGGTGAAAAACCAGTCTTTCCATCATTGTCGGAGGGGGTGAACAACCGAAACCACCAAGCAACGAGGTGTACCAGTTCTTGTAGAAGCGGCGACGGCAGTCCTCGGTCAGGTGCTCCGCGAAGACCGTCTTGAAGGCGCGCGGGCCGCGCGGCGTGTCGATGTAGCCGACGACGCCGAAGACGACCTGAAGAGGTGCAACGGTCCCGGCACATGTCAGAGGGAAGTACCATGGGCGGCGCCTCGAGGATGGTCACGGCCTCGACGACCTCCTTCTTGTTGACCTTCGAGCCGGGCTTGTCGACCTGCATGTTCGGAGTAGATGTTCGCTTGGAATTCGCGAAAACCCAAGCCCAACTAAGCGCGTTTGAGAGACTCAGAAGGAAGGCAGCATTCGACTGGGCGTACTCAACACATGATTTCAGGTGAAAAACCAGTCTTTCCATCATTGTCTTTCGGTTTGAGAGCCTACGCCAGGAGCAAAAGGAGAAAGAAGCTCACGTCGCGGACGATGTGCGTCATGCCAGCCTTGAAGGTGATGAAGGCGGTCAGGTGCACCGGCTTCTTGGGATCGTCCTTCGGGAAGGCCTTGCACTTTCCGCGATGGCGGGCCGACCGTTTCTTCGGCGCAAAGCCCATGGAGCCGTGACGCGGCGCGGAGAATTTGCGGTGCGACATGGTGGCAACGTTCGCGACCCAACTGCAAGAATTCGTGGGATTTTCGATCGAGGGACACCGGGAGAATGCGAGTTTAGGACGAGCCTGGGCCGCGACTGCGGTGGGCAGCGAACAACACTGGCGGGTCGATGCGCAGTCTCGCTGTGAGACCACATCTGCTAGACGCGCGCAAAACGCAGATCGCACGCTGTCTGCTGCGCTGGCCTAAAGTCTCCCTGCGTTCGCCACACGCGCGGCCTAAATTCTCAAGTATTGTTTTGCGATTCTCGCATTCTCCCTCAGCCCATTTCTTTTCGTGTCCTCGAGCACGCTGAAACGCTCCCCCAACTCCCTCCCTCCCCATCAAACCTCTCGGTGTCTTGTTCAACCCCACCGGGGGAAGTCGACTTCCGTAGGAGACAAATTCACGTGCAGGTAATCGTGCACGTCGCTACTATGCCGCGCCAGATCACCGAAATCAAGGACTTCCTGCTGAAGGCGCGCCTCAAGGACGCCAAGTCGGTCAAGATCAAGAAGAACCCGACGAACACCAAGTTCAAGGTGCACAATTCCCTTTCGAAGTGATTCCACGAAAGTGTAGGTGCGCTGCTCGCGTTTCCTCTACACGCTCGTCGTGGCGGACGCGGCCAAGGCGGACAAGCTGAAGCAGTCGCTGCCGCCGGGTCTCCAGGTCAAGGAGCTCAAATAAGAAGAGGACGACATCGAGCGCACACCCAGGCCGCCGACGCCCGTTCTCTCGCGTTTGTTGAGTTTCCTCTCTCCCTCCAGTGTCGGTCCTCAAAAACCGCACACACACTTCCACCACACCGTTTCGTCGGCGAATGAAACGCGTTCATCGCGAAAGCTTCATGATGATGACTCTTATCGCCCGTGTACACGCATGTCCGAACCCGAACCGACTAGAGGAAGTCTTGCTAGCGCTCATCTCGGCCGCCACCACCACCGTTTCCCCTTTCTTGCTGTTGTCCCGCGGCTCGGTGTGCCACAAGGAGTCCACGTGTCGAGAGCGAGAAGAGAATCTGATCATCGTTGCGCAAGATTGGATCGGAGATTCGCGTCCTCACCAGCAGAAACCAGGCGACGAGTTGCATGTACTGGCGAACGTAGAGCGCAAACGCCCAGAGCGCCACAATGCCGGCTAAGTGTGAACATTGGGTAATACGAACTTTCACGTTGAATTTCAACGTTACCTCCCACAATCAGCTCAAAGTGGTCGCCCACGTTGATCATGCGCGGTCCGACGCGAGCCGCGGCCTCTGCTGCAGCGTCCAAGCCTTCTCCGTCGTTACCCTCCTCGTTCGCGTAGACATCCTCGCCAAAATAGGACAGGATGCTGCGACGTTAGTTGCTCTTCGAGAGAGAGGAGCAATGAAAACGAACCGCACGTAAGGCGTGCGCACGATTCTCCGCGCGGTCTCGATCTCCCGCGCCGGCGTACCATTCGCAATTTCCTCGGCTCGATCGGCGGAGATCATCCATCGATGGAACGTGTCGATAGGCGTGCGCCGCATGAAGAAAAAGAATCGGAAGACGGCGTCGAACAGACGGTGCCGGACCGTGCGGACGGCACGCTCTTCATATTTTGTGGAGTACTTGTGAAAATTGAGACAAAAATCACCATCGTTTCGGCGATTGTCATCCTCGAAAGCGGCGGCGGTCCGCTGACGTAGCTGAGGATCCTGGGCCGGTTGCTGTTGGGAGTGAGACGATGGCGGCGGCGGCGCATCTGAAATTATTCTAAAAGAATAGCTCATTTTCCCCCACTAGTAAGCGACCCGTCCGCTCGGACAGCACGGTACGGCGCCGTCGAGATGTGACAGTGCAGGACGGGAACCTCGTCGGCCGAAAGTCCATAGTCGCCAAGAGTGCGCGAGTCGTCGCGAAAGAGTTGGCCCTGAAATCGACTTAATTGAGTCTGCACAAAATGAGATACCCGGAAGATGAGTCGAACCACTCGACGCGCCAGCACGTCGTCTGGAAACTGGCGCAGCTTGAATTCGGCGATCTAGATCTCCTCGTACGCGAGTTGAAGTAGAACGCACAATAACAAACCGTCTCGGCCGTCCACGCGTGACAGAGTTGCTCGCGATCGTCGAGAAACTTCACACGCATTTCGAGATTCGCCGGTCCACGCATCTTTTCCGCCGTCTCCAGTTCGAACTTGATGACGTCCCGAGCCAGGTTCAACAACATTTTCATGAGAAGCACACGCGTCGGTTTGGAATTGAAGCCCGACGAAGAGACGTAAGCAGAGAGCCACCTGGTCGTTTGCACCTCACGTTGCCATCATCATCAAAGTGGCACCAACCGCTGAGAGTTTTGCAACTTCTCCTGTAGTTCGGCATCCAGCGAAGGGACCGCGCCGCAAATCGACAGACCAATGCGGCGGAAGTAGTTTGCCTAAACTTTGTTTTTTTTTCAATTTATCTCAGCAAAACAAGAAACCGTCGTTTCGGCGGGCAACGGATCCGGCCAAGTGGTAGTGATTGGGTTTTCCGTCGCAATTTCATCCGTCCCATCTTCCTCCTCGCTTGCCCACGGCTCGACCGACGTCGATGCCATAGCTGAAAGCGATGAGTGAACGCATTACAACAAAATACCGTCGGGATTCGCTTCTGCAGGAACTTGCTGCTCAGGCTGTAGAGCGGACGTCGAAGCGGGTTGCCCCGGAGAAACTACAATTTCGGCCGTGTAAAATGTGAACGCGAAAATATTCGTACCCGCGCTGTCGACGACGGCCGGAAGAAGTTGCTGCTGCTGATCGTCCGGATCGTAAACGCTAAACTTTGTCATTGCATTCATCCTGTGACGTGTCCTTACCGTCCTCCGATAATTCCAAGCGCCACGGCGGTGGCTAGTTGCGAATCGCGCTGCGCTCCGGCTCGTTCGTGTGAAATTTCGATCTCGAACCGACGATAGCGCTCGCTCAGTAGACTGGACGTAGGACTGAAAGTGTCTCCACGATTAGCGCCCTTCAATGGTGCGCGTACGTATTCGGCGGCTGATGCGCCGTATTCGGCGAGTGAATCACGACGTAGGTCTCTGCGGACGGTCGTGAATTTGGCGGCGCTCGGGTTGACGGTTCGCGAACTCGTCGAAGCAGGTCTTCGCCCGACAGTCGTTGATCGTCGCGACCGAGATGCAACAGCTCAAAGATTCATCCGTTCGATACGCGTTCTATGCGCTACGCCACCTGTAGGAATCGGGACGCTGCGCCCGTTCGGACGGACACGAGAAAAATATCGTAATGAAGCGGCGATCGAGTCGAAACTTTCCAGGCTCCGTACCAGGCGACGACGAGTGCAACGGTGAAAAGAGCGATCAACGTCTATTCGTAACACAGTGAGAAGCGTAGAGCATGTCGCACACCTCCGTCGAGATTGCGTCGCTTATCGTTCGCGGCAGATTTGTGACTGCATCAATCCACCCAAACAGCATCATACATTGACTTTGTAGAACAGGCCTGGCCAACGGACAAGGTATTCACAACGTTCGTCCGTAAAATACTCTCTCCTTCATCATCTGCTCGTCCAACAATCGATACTCCTCCTCCTCGTCGTCTACTTCCAGACGATCGTGCCCGTACAGCTCTTTAGCGCCTCGAGCAGTTTCTGTCGCATGATCGGAGCCGTCGTTTCGGCAATCTTCTCCAGGATCTCCGTCCTGCGATGCGCCAGAAGTCGCTTTTCGCACGACCGCACGGACATGCCTTTGTTCTCTGGTTGCGCGCGACCCTCTACGTTCAGGTCTTACCCGAGAATATGAGCCTCGGCACGACCGCTGTGCCGGCGACCGTTCTCAGGAAGGGAAGTGCCGTCGTGACGAAGTGATGTGCCGCGGCGTCCACTCGCACGACGACGATCCTCGTGTTCGGTTCGCAAACCTTCGTAGCGCAGCTCCACCGAACGGCGCCGTAGCCACGGTCGCCATGAAGTCGAGCAACCTCGTCGAGGACGGCTCGCGTGACGGTGTGCTGAAATGCAGGATACAATGACGTGGGGCACGAGCCAATGACCGGATTTATTGTGCCTGCACCCGTCGATGTGCCCGCGTCCATGAGCTCGACGAGTAGGTAGCGGTTCTTCTGCTTCACCATGCTAAATTCGCCAATGTCCACTGTGCACAAAACCATCTGCAAGCAGTAGCATGTATCTCAGGCTACACGACATCATCATCTGGAGGCCGCTGAAGGTCTGTCGTGCGAAAGAAACAACTCTTCATTAGCACGAACAGTGTTTGTGTGCGCGCGGAAAGGCGACCGTATCTTTGATGTTCGGAATCCCTAGAGTAGCCTGTAGCAGCCGTTCGAAGCCGATGCCAAAGCCAGCGGACGGCGGCTTTCCGTAGGTCGTCAGCTCGACGTACCTGACATTTTTTGCATTTCAAACTTCACATGACGTTTGCGATCAACAAACCACTCGAGTTGTGGTGGCGCTTCCCGTTTGAGGTGTTCCACGTCACTAGATCTCAGTGATCCGCCGGCCAGTTCACCGACCACTGGAACCAGCAGATCGAAGGAGTCAGTCTAGATGAGCGCACTATTTTCGTGCCGAGAAAGCACCCCCCAATTACCAGCTCGTCGTTGTCGTCACACCTCTTCATGTAGAACGGCTTCGTCGCTGTCGGGAAATTTGTCACGAAGACGGGTCGACCACAGTGCGCGACCAGCGCGAGCTCCTCTGACCGGGACAGAGCAGACGAGTCGGCTACACGATGAGATTGTGTGTACTCATCTTCAGAGTGACTACCGCGTCCCGGATCTCGTTTTCCGATTCGATCCAACGTCTGGAGCGCTTCTTGAAAAGTGACACGATCAAACGGCTCGTTCGGCGCGAGAAATTTGAGAAAATCCCGGACATGTACGCCCTTTTCCTGGATCTGTGCCAGAACGTCAAGCTCCGCGTCCGGTAGGGATTGAATGTGCTGAATAAAATGATGTCCATTGCATCGTGTCGTGAAAAACCTCGACGATTCTGCGGACGTAGCGTTCGACGAGGTCGCAGAGTTCCGTGAGATTCCCACAAAACGCCCACTCGGCTTCGAGCATTCGGAACTCGCTGGATTGCGTTCGAATAATCAAATAATAGCAGAAGAAGATTACCTCATGTGCGAGCGACTCAGCTGCCGATCGGCCCTCAGTGCTGTACCCATCGTGTAGACACGTGGAACGCCGACACAGATCGACTCCAGATGCATCTGGAGATATACGGTACATATATAGATCGGCAATGGAAGACCAGAGTACCTGCGCGGAGACCGTCAAGAAGACGGGCTGTGCGACATCCGCGCTTGACCCGGATTTCGCAAAAAACGACCCATCGCCGGCCCCAGAACCAGACGGCTGAATAAAGCAATATCGCTTGGAAGGCAACGTCACGAACCGTCACTTGGAACGTTTCACCGGCTCCTTCGCAGTCGTTCACCGTCAACAGCGGCGTATCGATGTGGACGAAGTTTTCCGCGCAGAAAAAATTGTGAGTCGCGCGCGCCACTTCCGAGCTGAACAAGTGAAATCAAAATACGATGATGATGCTAAACTGCGAAACCGAATTCTGAGCATCGACGCGAACGCTGCGGACCGTGCGCGAAGCCACGGCTTGGTGCGCAGCTCGTCCGCAGTGATTCTGTTGAATCTGTCAAACTGAGTTCGCATACCATAGCCGAGAATATTCCTCAACGCCATGCCTCTTTACACTTTCCCAGCGTCCGACACTCGGTGACGTGCAGCTCGAACGGCTGCAGTCGACCGGAACTCGCGAGCCAGGCGCCCGTCAAGCGAACGATGCTGCCTGCGCGTATTCCCTTTCCCGAAACGACAAAGCACATTACCAGCCGGCACGGATGCGGCCACTCCTTTCGGAACGATCGCCTGAAGCGTGGATACGGAACTGCCGTCCGAGACGTGCACGAACGCGGCGTCGGCGGCCCTGGAGCCGCGCTGCACCCAGCCCTGGAGTTTGAAAATGGCCATTAAATAGGAAAGAAAAAACGAGATCACCTCAACGGTAACGCCATCGGCGGGCGATCCAAGAGCCAGCAACTGACGAACCGACCGACGCTGTGCCCGAAGCAACGATGCGTACCGCATCCAAGAGGAGTATGCACACTTTCGGCTCACAAACTCCGGAATCACTCCATACTGCGCGCACGGAGAGGACCGAGCGTCTATTCTGCAGTCATTGTGCGGGCGCGGCATGTAACTCGGCACGTCGGGGTTTGTTGGCGAGCTCGTGAACGAATCTCAGCCGAGCCTCTGACGAGAGAACCGGATCTTGACGAGCACTTCGTTCGCCCGCGGCACGCCCACTCCGAGAGCGCCAGCAAGATCAGTGGCATGATTGGTGTCTGACTGCCGGGCGTCTCTTCATTTGACACGGTCTCTTGCGCGGCGAAATAGCGTGCGAGCGTGAGAGTCGCGAGACAATCAGACACAAATGATGCCACCGATCTTGCTGGCGCTCTCGGAGCACCCCTTCTGCGTCGTCGCTCGCCGCGGCCTGGCCCTTGACAGTCTTGCAGAGATTGCGTAGCGTCGACAAAGCCGAGACTGACCTCCGAGCACAAACCCGCCCTCGATAAGTCGACGCCGCCTTCATCATTAGCATCTCTCTCTCGCACAGAGCATATCTTTTTGTAGGTCTGTGTATCTGTGGCGATCGCGACATTCTTCAGTCTCCTTGGTCTGTGCGCGCGAACTGTCATTCGCGCACTGTCTTCTTGCAAACCGGACAAACGCATCATCTTTCGGTAGTTTGAAGTCCGTGATTTGTGCGCTTTGAGACAATTCTGATTCTCCTCTCTCTCTTCGTGCGGTGATGAAGAATTGTCAAAATGCACTAGTGTCGAGTGCGCTGCTGCGCGAGATCTTCGTCGTCGCCAATCTCCTCGTTCCCGGTGCGTCGGTCTCTATTGCTCCCCCTCCCCACATCTATTCATCATTTACTTCTGTTCGTGAGAATAACTGACGTTCGGGACGAGAGAGAGAGCGAGAGAGAAAGCAACCGGTTCGACTCTCGCTCTGTTCGAACTAACTCATTCTGTCTCATCATCATCAACGGATATGACGCGAATCTGTCTGTTTCGGTGGCGTGTAGAGCTTCCTCACAATCGCTCCTCACAACAGCGTGTCGTGCTCGCTCTGCTGCTGTTGTTGCTGGTTTTCATACCCGTGCTGTTGCTGTTGCAAACTGCTGCTGTTGTTGTTGTTGCTGCTGCCGCTGTTGCTGCTGCTGCTATTTGCGGGAAGAAGTGGTCGATCGTCGCCGCCACCGCCGCCGCCATTCGGTAACTGCAAGACGCCGATCGGTTTTCACGTTCCGAGCAATGTTCCCGAACAACGGATCAACTGAATGATGTCACCCGGCCAGCCAGTTCGTCACAGAAACATCGGGAAGCCAGCGTTACGCGAACCTCATCCTGTCGCTATCGTTACTCCAGCCGTGATACGCAAAAACCCAGGCATTCCGACGGGGAAATAAGTGGGGGAAACCCAGGCGGGGGTGAGTGCGTGTCAACATGCATCATCATCATCATCATCGTCACAGGATTCTGCTTATGCGATTACCGCTAGGCTGACTCGTTCGCTGCATCACTGCCGAATCGAACGGCGGCGGTAGCAGACGAGGACGAGTTGCTGGGCACCGACGCAGAGTTGTTTGTCTTCTAGAAAGGGTGCCGTGTGTGTATGTACGCGCGCGCTACGGACAGTCGGATCGCAAAACCCTAGGGAGACATGCAAAGTGAAGCCACGAGGGGGAGGGGCGCGACGAAAGCAGCGGCCAACCTTGTTGTAGACGGACCGCACGCTCTGATCGAGAGGGGGCGACGCAACCGCGGCAGTGGCGCCGCCGCATTTCTTCTTGACGGTCGACGTGCTCGGCTGCTGACTGCCACCACCGCCACCTCCTCCGCTGCCACCACCATCCTGGAGTCGAGCAGAGAGAAGCCGCAGGATGGTCTCGAGATCGGTGTTCATCTTGTTCTCCATCTTCTCGAGCTGTCCCTCGATCGTGTCCAGTCGACGGGCGAGCCTCTGCTGCTGGTCCTCGATCGTCGACGACGAGCCACAGCCCGCGAGACTGGTCGTCGGCTCGCACAGGAACCCGACCCGCTGCTGCTGCTGCTGCGCCAGCGCCGTGTGGCCTAGACATTGTCGTCAATTGTGATGGGGAGAGGGAACTAAAGGATGGTGGCTACATGCGTGCTGTCGACTGAAGGCGCGATAGTCGTCGAAGACCGCATCCTCACCATTTTCGGTGTCGCGTCGACCGACCACCGCCCCGCCCGACGTTCGCCTCTCGTTGAAGCCGACGGACAGAGCGGAGGCGGTGACCGGCGGCGCGGACTCGCCCATCCAGACGCCTCCATCTACAAGCCTCTCTCGTTCGTAGCCAGTCGTCTTCCAACGTCACAAACAACGACACAGAGTGTAGTGACAGCCGAAGCGTGTTATCATCATCATCGTGAACGATGGTAGAGGAAAGTCTAGGAAGAGAAAACGAAATAGCCCTCGCTCCGTGCCTGCGGTCCGACGTCTCCTCCTCGCGGCGTCCTCCCTCTCGGCCGCGTTGTCCACCGCCTCGTCGTCGATGTGCGGCACGTCGTAGTGGAGCGGCGCCGAGTAGCAGGCCGAGAGCGTCGGCTTCTCGACCAGTCGAAACGAGCCGCCCGCATTCGCAGCTACTGCCGGCGCGACGCCTCGCTCGCCGAGCGACGAGGAGGCCTCTGTTTGTCAGAATTGCAACTGGTCCCTGCTTGAGATTGCAATCTGGACTACAGCTACGGTTATTCGGCGAGACAGAAGCTCGCAAAATCGAAGAGAGCACCCATGTTACACGCACTACGGACCACAGGACGCACAGGACGTTTGGGGGGGGGGGGAGGGAGAAGGAGAAGAAGGAGGAGGGAGAAACGGCAATCGGTTCGTGCAACTGCTGAGCGTCGTCGCCTACCGTCGCTCTGCGCGCCCGTCGACGGATAGCGGTCCTTGTTGAGCGACGACGACATCCGCAGCAGCCGGTGTCGATTGAACTTCGACTTCGACGACTGGACGTCCTGCGAGTCATGTAAACTCTCGATCACGAGGACCCACGTCTCTGAGGTTGTAGGAGATGTGCAGGTTCTTGGAGAACTTGTCCGCGAACTCCGGGTACATGTCGAGAACGTCGAGAAGGTCGTCGCGAAGCACCTACAGATATTTTCGCAAACTATTTGGCTCCTATGAAAGAGCACCTTGTGCAGATCGCAGTAGGTGATGGCGCGCACGTTGGCCGACGACTTCCCGACGTCCGGACACTCGAGTGGATTCTCGCCGAAGATGTCGTCCTTGCCTGCACATCTCTCGATACACTGCGAGTGCTTCCGACCGCGAAAGCTACCCAGAATTCCAATGGGCGTGCCGTCGTCGTGGAAGATCTCGACAGAGCCGCGCGCGATAAAGTGCAATCCCGTCAGGATGTCGCCCCGATGGACGAGCGTGTCGCCGGGCGGTGCATGCGTCGTTCGGAACCTAACATTCACACGGTTTTCCATGGATTTTTCTCCTTCCGAGACCTCATGCTGAGCGCCCGCAGACAGCCCGGCGAGCAGCCCGCGAACGCGGCGCAACTGTTCAGCAGATTTCGGTTCAAGTGAAGACAGATGTCCGCTTGCAGGCAGTCCGGAAACCCTTTCAGCACCTGAACGGTCCGGTTCTTTGGACGCTGCTTGGCAACCGATCACCAGGTTCATGTCGATTCCGTTCGTGTAGCTCCAGGCGTGCTGGAAGTAGTCCTCCAGCCTCTGTCGCAGTGGGTTGGGGATCTAAACGTGCGCGATGTCTGCGAAAAGGGCCGCCGCTGTGACCTGATGGAATCGGATAAACTCCCTGAGCCGCGACATCTCGGTGTGATATCGGGCCGTGGTCGAGTAGAAGCGCTGGATGATGGCCGAGACGTTGCCGAAGACGGACGCGTACATGAGCGAGCCGAGGATCATCATGATGATGGTGAAGATCTTCTCGAGGTCCGTGTTCGCGCTCACATTGCCGAAACCGATCGACGTGATCGTCGAGAGGGTGAAGTAGAGCGCCGCCACGTATCGCGACGACAGCGGCGGTCCCCCGGCTCCGGTCACCGTCACGGACGTCCCATTGGGCGCCGTGGTCGTGACCACGGCGTACGGCTGGTTCAGATTCCGAGAGAGTTGATGCAGCCACGTGACGTTCGAGTCGTGCAGCTCGTACGACCCGATAAAGTACCAGACGCAGGCAAGCCAGTGTGCTATTAGAGCGAACGAGGCCATCAGCAGCACGAGCACTGCCCAGCCGTACCTAGGGAAACGAGCTTCGCATGCCATCATTTTCCGCTAGCCCACTCTGAATATCGATCCAGCTTCCGAACCACTCGCACCAGCCTCAGGAGACGGGCCGTCTTGAGGAGACCGATGAGCGTGGTCGTCTAAAGACGACGACATCATAGAACACGATAGACACAAAAGTTGCTCTCGTACGTCGCCCGTGTTGCTGGACACGTAGAGCAGATCGAAGGGGATGGCGGCGATCACGTCGATCACGAACCAGCCCTTGAAGTAGTGCATCGCGATCTTGCCCGGATCCGAGACGAGCTGAAATGTGCGCCGTTTTGCAACGAGCACCACAGCGTGATATCGTCGTCATCATAGGAAATATGGTAAAGAAGAGGAGAGAGAGAGACGCTCACGTCGTCGGTGTCGTTAAGATAAGTGGTCCTAAAGTTGATGATGATGTCGACGATGAACATGATGTCGACGATCAGATCGACGATCTCGAGCGGATCGGTGAACCTGGTCCTCCGCGAGGTCTCCTGCATCTCACGCAGCACAAAGGACGCGACGTAGGGCGTGAAGATGGCCGTGTAGATGACGAGCAGCAGGATGAGCCAGTCCCAGACCGCCTTGAAGGGCGAGTAGTGCAGGATGGTGCAGTGGTGAATGCGCTGCGGCTGCACCCGGTTGTAGTCCGGCACCACATCGGCGCCCAGCGACAGCACCTGCAACTCGAGCGGTTCACGTTTCGCGTCGCCCTCTCGAATGCTCGTCGTCTAGACACTGGAGTGCGGTGCTCCAGAACCCTTTGGTCTACTCATGCCTTGATCGTGCCATTCTGGAGGACAATCATCTAGTCGCTGCTGCCGGTCGTGGTCGTCGTCTCTGTCGCATGTCGCGAGTCGTCCCGTTCCGACGAAGCTCGTCGTCACATTTCGTGCCCGCCTAGATTCACTAGTCCGACTGGGGAGGGGGACCACCGGAGTTCGGAGGAGACACGACGACGCACGAGAGCGAGGATACTCCGCCAGGAGCAGCGGCGGCGGCGGCGGCCAATTTTCCACTTCCCTCCCCTCTCCTCCACTCGCCGCGCTCGCTCGCTCGCCCCCCGCCGCGAGTTCAATAAGCGAAGAGTGTGCTGCCGCGGCAGGGTGGTCGAAAACGCGCTGCCCGCCGCCTCGGGCGTCGCCAACAGAATGCACTCTCACTGAGGGCGAGACTAGGGGCCGCGCGCGCGCGCGCTCTCTGGATTTCGGGTCGACGTCGTCTCGGTGACACACGACGAAGAAGAAGGCGGCGACGACGAGGAGCACTTCCGGAGTGCAGAAAGAGAGGCGCGCGCGCACGCGCGTAGCCTTCTCTCTTCCCGGAGAGCGTCGCATTGATGAGTGTGGGCGGCTAGGCCCGCCGAGGAACGGAGAATCTCTTTTTCAGATGAACACAAGAAAGCCACTCTTAAAAGCGGAAGGGGAAACCGGGGACGGGCGGGGAGAGTCCGAATTTGGGAGGACGGAAAGAGAGGCAGGCCTGGCTCACGTGCGTCGTGTAAATGCGATGCGGAAAAGGTTGTGGTAGCAGTGGCGGCGAGAGTTGAAATCTGACAGCTGGGTCGGTCTGTTTCCGAAGGGGCAACCAGTTCCGGGATGGAGTAGGTCTCGTGGACGAGGTGACACAATGTGAGTGAAATCCGAGTACCGCGCTGAAGGGCGCCGGGTCGGCAGCCAACGACGGGATGGCCATGCTCATGCGACGCACGAAGACGGACGCCTTGCGCATGCGCGTCGACGTGAACGAAGTGATCGGCAGCGGTGGAGGCGACGCCACCGTACTCAGGTTACTGCCCCGACTGTCCTCCTCCTTCTCCTCCTCCTCCTCCTCTTCCTCCGCCTCCTCCTCCACTTCCCGCGACAGCATCTTCTCGGCCGAGGCCGGAGAGAGCAGGATGCGGACACTCCTCTTCGGCTGCTGCACCGGCTGCTGTCCCGAATCCTGCTGCTGCTGCTGCTTCTCCGAATTCGCGGAGCCGGACGACCGAAGCACTCCTCGGCTCGGAGATGACGACTTCACTGGAGGCGGCGACGACCTCGACTCTGGCAGACAGCTCGTCGAGGAGTCCTCGTCGTCGACGATGTCGACCGTCTTCCAGGACATTGGCCGTCTGGGCGGTCGAGCTCTGGCCGGCACGGCGCCAATCTCCAACATCATCGCCGACGTGCTATTAGCGCCGGACTCGGGGCTCTGCTCGAGCCGAAAGCAGGCGGCAGAGGCGCGCCGCGTCCGATGTGGAAGATTATGGCGATGATGATGTCGATCCATGGTCGTCGGTGGTGCCTGCTTTCCCAGACACGTCCGTCTCCGTCGTCCGCCCGGGTGCACACAATTGCGGCAGGCAGAGGGTGGATGGCAAACACGGGACTGGCTGATGAGAAATCGTGCGTACGAGCACAACCGCCCCCCCCCCCCACTTTGAGGAAGGGAAGGAGACCTGGGGCGTCAGAAGAGGCCGGAAGCAGGGGAGGAGGAGGAGAAGCAAATGAGAGAATCTTCAACCTCGTTGGAGAGAGTATACCAACCACTAGGTGATCAAGAATGTGAACCGACAACAGGATCTTGCCAATTCAGGGGGAAATTGCGAAATCTGCCAAAGTGCAGGGCGGGGAAGGGGAGGGGGTAATTGTAGCGAACAGGGGAGCGAACTCGCATCCCTCTAGCGATAGGCTTGAATTTGCCGTCACGCCATCGAAAGAAAGTTCCTCATGGAGGCGCCGTGTGCCTCCTCCTCTGCCTGCCATGTGCACCCGGTCGTCGCGGGGGGTCGACGTTGGACGAATCGATGATCACCTGCTGCCGCTGCTACCGCGACTTGCCTAGAAGTAGCAGTCCCGTTGCTGCCGCGGCAGAAGCTGCAGCATCTGCGGTCGCAGCAGCAGCAGCATACGCTTGACGCCGACTGCCGCTCGTCTTCTCGGTCTGGCTGTCGACTGCAGCCGCCCGCCTCGTCGCCATTCATAAGTTAGTCGCCCGGCGCCGTCACCGCCACCACCGCCGCCGCCGCCGTCGCCGCAGCCGGCGTCGCTCCTCTCCATACCGCGACTGCGCCGAGACGAGAGAGAAGAGACTTGTTGTCGCGCACCTCTTCTTCCGGCCGTTGTTGTTCGCTCGTCCGTCGTCCGCCCGTCGGTCCGCTCGCCGTCTGTGTGCGTGTGCCAATCGACCGGCACAAAGAGGACGCGCGCGTGTGCGGCTCCTTGTCCGCCTCCTGGGCCGTGTAATGACGGTCAACCCTCTGTGCAGGCCTCCTCCTCCTTCTCCTCTCGCTCGTCCACGTAATGAGCCGTCTCTCCTCCCTCCTGCCGCGCCGCCCTAAGCCAGGCGCGCGCGCTCACTTGCGGAGAGAGAGACACCCGTCCGCAATTGTCTTCCTCCCCTCCCCACTCCTTCGATCCTGCTCCTGCTCGTGCCCCCGCCGCAAGGCAGAGAGGCACAGGCAGTCGGCGCCTAATTCAGTTAGCTTCCCTATTCCCGCACAGAAGCAGGAGCAGCAGCAGGAGCGGGAGGCGGAGGAAGAAGCAGCGGCAGGGAAAAAGTCAGCGGGACAGAGATGGAAAGGGACGTGAGGAAGAGAGGAGGGAAAGAGACCGAGCCGGAGAAGGATCGCATGCGGCGCCTTCATCATCTCGCCCCCGTCGATCATCTGCTGCCACCACCACCATGGCCGATCATTATGTGAAGCCATCAGCACCATGTCTTCTTCTTCTTCTCCACGCTTCTGCTCCCCCTCTTTCGTCACAGGGAGGCAGGCTGCAGGAGGGAGGAAGACGAATGACCGGAGGCGGATGGGTGGCGATGCGGAGGGAGGGAGGGAAGGGAGGAGGTGGAAGACGAAAAACCTAACCACCAACTGGCAGACGAGCTTGTGCATCGAGCAGAGCAAAAAGAGTAGAGCGTGAGGCGCCAATCATTATGGCAGAGTCACGCACTGAGAGAGGGAGAACACGCCACGAGGCGAGCAGACTCAACGAAGCGTCTGCTTTCAGGCTCAGATCTCCGCAGTGAATTCGGTCACAGAGATGCTCAAAGTTGGAGGAAGTTGAGACAAACGAAGGAGACAGAAGGATTGTTGAACGAGTGACGGCACAGGCCGTGGACGGATTCAAAGGACCGGCTCGAAAGTAAGCGATTGGTGAAAGAGTGTAGCACATTGTTGGAAACGGGGAATAATTGAACCGCGCGTATGCGCGCGTGTCAGTGCACCTGCGCAAAGTCGTAACCGATGGTGAGTAGTCGTCGCGCGGTCTTGACTTGGTGCGGCGTTCCTCTGGAGTTGCTATCGTCGGCGTCCAGCGTCATTGCCTCGTTATCCCCGTCGTCCTCGTCCTCGTCCTCCTCTTCGTCCCCATCGTTCATCGCAGCCGAGAGCACTAGCAGGGGAGCGGTCGTTCGGGGGCTGGTGCCGGTGGCGAGCACCCGGACAGCTGCCAGGGCCGCCTCTCGATTCGCCGCCTCTGCCACTGCAGGCGACAGCCGCCGCATAGCAGGGAGGGGGAGGAAGGAGGGAAGAAGAAAGGGGAAGAATCAGTCGACTGAACTGGAGCCAGCACCCACAGGGGGAGAGGGCGGCTCAGATTCCAGGCCACGCTCAAATCCATGCCTCTAGAGATGGAGAGGAGGCGGAGGGGGGGGGAGGGAGTTTCCACTCGCCCGAACACAGACAATCCAACGCGTGCGCAGGAATTATGCAGCGTGAGACGAGCAGGGGGAAGAGAACAACAAGCAGGGACCAGCCAATATTGATGTGCGGCCGTCTGTTGTGTGTGTGCCTGTGCGGGCAGCGATGGGAAAGAGCGCGAACAGCAGACGCCGCCATCGTCTAGCCGTCTGGCCAGAGAGCAGAGAGAGGGAAGAGGGGTGTCGAAAACAGAGCCCCCACCAGAGAGAGAGGCAAATGGGCGGATCGGTGGCAGCGGACGGGGCAGCACGCGCGGATCAGGTTTCCCGCTCTCTTTCTCTCTCCATATCCTCGCCCTCCCACTACCACCAGACATCGCCTCCGTCTCGACCACATATACAACGAGCACGTCATATGACAGTCACTTTCTTACTTTCTCTCCACACGCTTTAGGGTAGACGCAGAGAGAGCGAGCGAGCGAGCGGGCAGTGCCCCCCAAATTAATGATGTGCACGGGCTATGCGTGGAGGGTGCGGAGACCGGCAGCGGCGGCAGCAGAAGCAGTCACCGCCGCCGCCGCCGTCGTGGCAACTCATTTACGCGCCCGTATGAGAGAGCGAGAAGGCAGAGAGCGAGAAGGAACCGCGCGCAGCGCCAAAACAATCGACTAGACGGTGGGCACGGGGGGAGGGAG
>JACMII010000107.1:4011-35043 GCA_014805405.1 Bunonema sp. RGD898 | reverse complement strand
CATCATCGTTTCCAGTTCAACCACCAATTTCGGATTCGACACGAGTCAGCCGTGTTTTTACCTGCGTCTCACCAAGGTCAGCGCTTCCCAATGTAGGCTCATACGCTCCCCTGGTTCAGCTGCTCGGTTGGATTCCGACCAACTTCACCAGTATTCCGAGTACGCCCGCTCTGGAAGCGATGTGCGGCGAGCAGGCTTATTGCTGTCATCGCAAACGATTGACCATCAAGTGCAACATTGACGTGGACGACAAGGTAATGGGCCGTGACGAAATGGAATCGCGATCTTTTTCAGGGAGCAGACAAGATGACGAACAGCACGGTGACCGTCTTTCCGTCGGCGGGAATCTCGGCTTGCGGCTATCCCTATTGGCAGCAGCCCAACTATCAGTCGCCGCTCGCCGCCGTCAAGCTTGACATTCGCGACGAGAGACAGGTCGCCTCGTTGTGCTA
Source organism: Bunonema sp. RGD898 (assembly GCA_014805405.1). Lineage (NCBI taxonomy): Eukaryota > Metazoa > Nematoda > Chromadorea > Rhabditida > Bunonematidae > Bunonema > Bunonema sp. RGD898. The sequence continues at coordinate 34,591 of JACMII010000107.1, read as the reverse complement.
ACGACGAAAGAGTACGTGTTGTCTTTCCAGTACGTTGTGGTGTGTCGCGTGGATTCGCTGCCACCGTACCTGCCAAATCACCGCCCGGGAGACGAGCACAAAGAGACGGGCATGACGGCGGCCATCTTTCGAGTGAAACTCGAAGTGGACGCTGACAAGTTCAAGTTTCCACCCCCGTTCTTCGCCACCGCAGCTTCCGATAAGACGGGCACTACGCTGCGGCAGCACTACAAGCAACGCCCCACGCCCATAACCAGATCGACGAAGAATGGTCAGCCGCAGAATTCTTCCTCATGGCCTGTTTTGTCCGACCAGCAGTCTTCCTCTCCCCTCTCTTCGGAGTCTGTCATTTCGCCCGATCAGCGGTCGTCGTTTCTCCCCTCTTCGGAGCCCGTCGTTTCGTCCGAGTCGCTACCGACCAACAAGCACACCGCGTAATTGTCGTGTCCACCACAGAGGCCCATTGGTAGAGTTATCCACGTACAGAGTGGGACTGCACCAGAAAGCCGCATAAAAACACACGCGTTTTCTTCTTTCCACCTGTCCAGTTTCTCCGTAAAGCTGCGTCAGCCCAGCTTGGTTGGGGTTTCTTTGTTTTTCACTGTCTCGCATGCACATGCCCGCTTGTGGGTTATGCAACGACGATGAATCGGCTTGTCAGGCAGAATGCATAATTGCAGACGGGGTCAGGTGGCGTGTCCGTCCGTGTGTCGTCTTTCTTCTCTCCTCCTGACCTCTCGGTAATGGTATTATGTGGAGCGAGAGTAGCCAATTGCCAGCCATCATCTTGACAGCTGTCCTTCTCTACGCCGTTGTCTTACCCATCCCGCTGGCAGTGTCTCTCGAAGTAGGTATAGTTTTGTTCAGAGTCCTCCCCCCTCTCCCCAAATGAGGGGGTGTCATTGTTCATTGTTGCGGGGCGAAGGAGGATTATAATGAACGAGAGAGAGAGAGAGGTCAGCGGAGGTCGGATAGGAGGAAGTGGAAGCAAGGAGGATGCTGCTCAATGGGGCGCACGTAAGCGGGGGAGGGAAAGCAGCGCAAGCGCAGCAGGCCCTCTTCCCCTCTCGGGAGTCGTCGTCGTCGTCGTCGTCCACTCGACTCGACTGCTCAAATTGGCTAAGCAAATGGGGTGTGCTGCTGCTGCCGCCGCGGGCTAACGACCGGCTGACCACGCCCACGAATGCGGGCAAGCAAAAAGAGAGACGAGGAAGGGAGGGCAGGGGGACGGACAGACAACCAGTCACGTCTACAGTACAGCCAGAGATGTTGTTCGACGACGGATTCTCGTCCTCCGCATCCTCATGCTCGTCGTCCTCTTCGTCGGCCGGCATCTACCCGAACCCGTTCGAATTCTCCACTCTACCTATGATCGACCCCAGCATGATGGAGACGATTGCGACGGACGAGACGAAGGTTGGTGCCAGATTGACGTTGTAAGCTACTAACACTGAAGAGAAATTGCAGACGACGACGCGGGTGAAGCGAAAGTACCGTGCTCGACAGCGATCCCCTGGAACCGTGGAGAAGGCGAAACGACAGCGCAGGGACAAGGCGAATGTGCGCGAACGAAGACGCATGTCATCCCTGAACTCTGCGCTGGAACTATTGCGCGATGCTCTTCCGCATGCGGTCGATCAACCGCGACCGACGAAAATCGAAACGCTACGACTGGCTCAGGACTACATTCGGGCACGCCTCCATAATGACTCGCCATTGTCAAGCCTCCTCTTTCAGAACCTGCTCCACATCCTGCATCAACACGACCAGTCGTTGTGGAACAAGAGCAATCATCACGAAGCGTACCATACCCCGTCTCATCGCCACCCCAGTCTTCTTCTTCCTCCGCCTGCTCACGAACAGTCGCCGTCTTCATTCAGTTCTACCTCGGTCACTGACATCCCGCACCTCGCATGAATGTACGTGCTGTTATGCAATCGAGAGGTCGCCTCCGTCTCCTTTGATCTCCTTTCTGCTTGAACTCGCCTTATTCTCTTTTTCCTCGTCGGCCTAATTCGGGATCCTATGTGTCTCTCAAAATTGCTCGCTCCCCGAACAGTTGCGGTCTCTTCTCCTCCCCCCTCGGAATAGCTGTGTGTGTTGTGGTGACGGCTGTACAGAGCGATGCGGGCCGGTCGTCGATACAATTTGTTCAACAAATCTTGGAGGATAATCGTGTGTAGGTCCGACTTGATCGTTCGCTCATAGATCGGCTCGATACTGGACGTTCGCCGCCACCGAGTGCACGGACGTCGAGAAGGAGCGCAGTTGCACCTAAACTCCTCCCCCGTGCACTCGAAAGAGTCGACAACCTGCTCGGCGTTCTTGATCAGACAGGCGCTGCTCTCTTGCCAGTCATTCGCGTCGGCCTGCATCGCATTGTATTCTAGTCAACAGTCGACGACGGCGCGTCACCTCAGCCTCCTTGCCGGTGTAGATGAGGACGTCGAACGAGTGCTGGGTTTCGAGCAACGGAAGGAACGAGACCGACGCTGTGATTTGGCTGCAAATGAATCGTTGTTGCTGTTGTTGATACGAGGGCAACGATGGCAATCCAACCGAATGACATCGCCCATCTCCTGCCGGATCTTCTTCTCGTCCTTCTGGCGGGTCGAGTTCTCGCTGCAAAACCGTGCACACTTGTCTTGTGCATGATAATTCGATTGTCGCCTTGTTCTTCTTCCTCTTTTTGTCCCCTTGTGCGCGGCATAACACACTTGAAGGGGGACGTTCTCCCCTCCGGAAGAATGAGATTAGGCTCGACAAGAGGCAGAGAAGGGGAGGGGAGGGGGAAGAGAGGAAGGATGAAGGGTTGCTTGGAGGAGGAGAGGAAGAAGAGGTTGCGCAACTAAAGGAGGGAGGGAGGAGACATGCCCCTGATGCCTGCACACCTGCCTCTTCTAATGACTCCCTGTGCGAAAGTGAAACAAAGAGCCCAACCCTTCGTCTTGGATGTCCGCGTCTGTCTGAATGTCAAATTGCCAGCGCTCGGCGATCTCGCGCGTCTTCACTTCCGAGATGACCACCACCAGACGTTTGAGCTGCTTGCGTGCCAACCAATCTGCGACTCATTATCGATCGAAGAAGAAGAAAAGCGCCATACATTCAACTTGCTTGAGAAGAGGCTCGAGGAATCCGGCCAACTTGGGGTCGGCCGTCGCGAGAAGAGTGAGACCGTAGCGCTTCTCGCGCTTAAACGAGTCGGCCGGGTAGAGGCCGCGTTGGTAGAGAATCGTGTTGATGCCGAAGACTGAAAGCCATCGCAGGGTGCGGAAATCGGGGCGCAACTGACAAAAGAACTCCTGAACCAGCTGGGCCGATCCCTTGAGCGAAATGGCGCTCTTCGTCAACACCTCCGTCATCCTGGCTCGCTCGTTAAATTGCACACTCGTGCGCGCGCGCTGAAACCAACACGTCCGCCTTCAAATCGTCTTTCAGCTGCCGCTCAAGCACCACTTCGTCGGCGTGCAAACTGCAGACGACAGGAGCGCCGGATCTCTGCGCTAAACGTGATGTTTCAGTGCTCTCTGGTGCATCTCTTGCACTTTTAGAGGATGTTGGCAAGACGGTCGCTCCTGCCCGCAGTCCGTTGCCGGGCTCATCAGCTTCAGTCGGTATGCGCATCATCCTCCACGACGGACCCGCTGATCCGGCCGATCAGTCGACTGCTCATCGCGAATCGCGGCGAGATCGCGCTTCGGTGAGCATCACCCTATAAGACTCGAATTTCCCCGTAGGGTGATGCGCACGGCCCGCAAGATGGGCGTCGAGACGGTGGCCGTCTATTCGGAGGCTGACAAACGCGCTCTCCACGCCAGAACCGCGGACAAGGCCTATCACATTGGGCCGGCGCAGGTGCCCCGACTCTTGTCTTCAGAGTTGAGAGGCGATAAGTTGATGCGCGCAGGCTGCCCAGTCGTACCTGAACCAGGAGCGAATCATCGAGACGGCGCTCAAGGCCGGAGCACATGTGGGATTTCCCCTCCCCTCGCGAATCGTTTCTATGCCCAAGTTCAGGCCATTCATCCGGGCTACGGATTCCTGTCCGAGAACGCCGAGTTTGCGGAGCGATGCTCGAAGGCCGGTCTCGTCTTTGTGGGTCCGCCTGTCCGAGCCATTCGTGACATGGGCACCAAGAGTTTGGCCAAACAGGCAAGACTTTATGCGGCAGTCTCATTTCTCGTGACTGCCGACTCTCAGATCATGTCGGATGCCGGCGTCCCCGTGGTGCAAGGCTATCACGGCGAGGAGCAGTCGGACGCGACCTTGCACAAGAAAGCCCAGGAGATTGGATACCCCGTCATGCTGAAGGCCGTCTACGGCGGAGGCGGAAAGGGAATGCGCATCGCTCGGTCGAACGACGACTTCTTCGAACAACTCGCCTCGGCCAGATCAGAGGCCAAGAAGGTTTGGAATAGTCGCTGTAGTAATAGAGACAAGGAGCAAGTGTGATATGTCAGTCCTTCGGCAACGACTTGATGCTCGTCGAGAAGTTCGTCGAGCGACCGCGTCACGTCGAAGTGCAGGTACACGTCGATTTGCTCGATTCCCTCTGACAGCAGCACAAACGAGTAGGTGTTCGGCGACCATCACGGCAACTTTGTCTACCTTTGGGAGCGTGACTGCTCGGTTCAGCGTCGTCATCAGAAAATCATCGAGGAGGCGCCGGCGCCGCTCATCTCCGACGAGACGCGCCGAAATATCGGTATTTCGGGAAATGCATCGCCCGGCAATGACGGATGCAACCCCTTTTCAGGCGAGTCGGCCGTCCGAGCCGCGGCGGCAGTCGACTATCGCGGAGCCGGAACGGTGGAATTCATCCTGGACCCGCGTGGAGAGTTCTACTTCATGGAGATGAACACCCGTCTTCAGGTCGAGCATCCAGTCTCGGAGGCGATCACCGGTACGTGAGGGCGCCCGGCCCGATGAGCGCCCGTCCATATTTTGCAGGCGTCGATCTGGTGGAATGGCAACTGCGTGTTGCGCGAGGCGAACCGATTCCCCTTCGACAGGCCGACATTCGGCTCAACGGACACGCCATGGAGTGCCGAGTTTACGCGGAGGACACCAAGGCCGGGTTCATGCCGACCGCCGGTACCGATTCCCTCTGCGGTTTTGAGACTAACGTGACCTTCAGGACGACTGGACTATCTTCGTTTCCCGTCGTTCGCCCGAGTGGATACGGGTGTGGTGGAAGGCGACGAGGTGTCGGTGCACTACGATCCAATGATTGCAAAGGTAATTTACTCGTCGTTTCCTCTATAATACGCCCCGTCCAGGTGATTGTCTGGGGCCAAGATCGCAAGGAGGCCGCGTCCCGTCTCGATGCCGCACTGCGGGCGACAAAAGTGGCCGGCCTCTCGACGAACATCGACTTTGTGCGACGAGTGCTCGCTCACAAGGAGTTCCAGAAGGGAAACGTCTACACGGACTTCATCCCCGACTTTGAGAGCGAACTCTTCGCCGAGAAACCCGCCTCGCAGGCGACGATCGTCGAGGGCGCAGTCGCACAGTTCCTGCTGGACCTGGTTGAAATTTTACCCTGAATATAGTCTAATCAGTCGAATACCGTCCAGCAAGTGAACGTGACGCCCCGAGATCCATTCCTCTCGGAGTCGAACTTCCGTCTCAACTACCAGCACGAGCGAACGCTGAAACTCGGGGGACAGACGGTAGTTGTTTTGCCCGATCGAGTGACTAGACCAAGTCGTCACGTCAGGTTGTCGTGCGTTACGAGCGCGAGCCAAACGTGCTGACCGTTCAGCTGGGCGACCAATCGGTGGACGTGCGCCTGTGGAACGTCAAGCGAGACGGTTCGTGCAGCGTCTAGATCATCGTTTCGAAGCGTCGCCTCTAGGCGACGAGGTCTCATTCGAGGTCGAGTCGGGCGGAGATCGGTGGTCGGCGAGCGCCGTTCGACTCGCCTCATCGGTCGCGGTCTTCGGAGCGGACGAACGCGAGTGGACGGTGCCGGCGAGGGGCGAGGCGGTCGCAAAGACGGACGACGCCGTCGATGGAGCCGGCTCGGGTGCCGGCGCTGCGAACGCGGCCCGAGCACCGATGCCCGGAATCGTGGATCGGGTGCTGGTTAAGGTCGGAGAGCAGGTCGTCAAGAACCAAGCCGCCGTGGTCGTCGTCGCCATGAAGATGGAGTACATTGTCAGGTGGGAGGAGAGAGCGATACGACAACAGCAACAACGAGATGATGATGATGATGATGATTCAGGGCGCCGGCGGACGCGGTCGTCGAGGCGGTGACGTGCAGCGCCGGACAGAACGTGCCCAAGGGAACGGTGCTGGTCAAGTTCGCCGATCCGGCAAAGGCCAAATAGGAGACAGCGCGCGCGGGTGAACATACATACAGACAGGCAGGCAGTTCAGTAGAGAAGGTACAGATACACACAGCCCTGGGGAGCGGGGGGATGAGCGCGGGTGCGCCCTATGAACCAGAAGGTCGACAAGAGGAGCTGATTCGTCAGTGCCATGACACGGCGCACGTTACACACCGCAAAAGAGACATGCAGAGTCACTGAGCAGATTATCCAGAGTCGTCTCGGCACGTCCGTTCTTCATGATGATGATGATGAAGAGCGAGATCAAAGTGTACAACAAACCAGCGGCAGCGTCGCTCTTGGATTCGGAACGTGACGAGCATCACCGCTATTTCGTGGCAGTGTCGCGCTGGCCGGGTCGATAGCGAACTCCCTGCACAATTACACGCACATTCTATGAATGTGCGGTGTGCACCGGTCGTACCTGCTGGCGCAAGTCCGAGATGACGCCGTTCGAGAGAGTGCCCGACACGGAGATGGCGTACGCGCCGCGGCACTTGAGTTGCACGTTCTGCCATCGCACCGCGTGTCGGAGGGAAAACCAGAAGAAGAAGGAACCTGCCACTTGGCCACCCACGAGTCGTTCGGATCGCAGAGCATGACCAGCCCGTCGAAGTTGCTCGACGTGCACTCGTAGACACGATCCTGGTCGCCCTTCATGTGGAGGACGCTGAACGGTGACTTCGAAAATGAGGGAAGCAGGAAGAAGCGCCGCCGACCAACCGTTCACAGTTGTCGCAACCGTCGTCCTCGAACTGCTCGAGCGACTTGACGAGCGAGCACAGCAGACAGGCCCGAAGTTGACGGAGATCGCGCGGAACCGAGTCCATCTCTCCCCCGCACTACACAATTCGCAGTTGCTGCAACCGTCGGGGGCGCTTTCTTTTCGCTACAAGAAAGCGCTTCACATTCAAAGAGAGCGATCAGGGGTCTTCCAGGCACTCGGTCGCATGCGAGTTGCAGTCGTCTGATTCCGCTCGCAAATGGACGGCGGCGCACGAGTGGTGTCGGCGCTGAAGAATCCCGCGCAGCTGACGCCGGATTTCGTCAAGTTCTCCTACGAGAATGGCGCCTTCTTGGTAGGGCTGCTCGTTCGTTTGTGGAATACGATTACAATTCGCAGATAATGCAAGACTTCTCGCCTGGCATGGAGTTCGGCATCGACTACAAGTCGTTCACTGTCGGTCCGAAGTTTCTGGGCCTGAAGATGATTCCGCCCGGCATCCATTTCGTGTTCTACGCTCAGCCGAACCAGCCACGCATGGGTTTCTGGCACAACTTTCTACCCAAAGAGGTACTCTTTTTGTGAGCGTAGCATGCACGCGCTATTCATATTCGTTAAGGTGATTGTCCGTCGCTGGGACAAGAAGCAGGAGCAGATCAGCGAGGCGCCGACCTCGAACGAGCAACTGGAGCGAGTGCGTGCGAATTTGCGCAATATCGACGGATCGCTTGCGCCCTATCCGTACGAAGAGTTCAAGAGCTGGTACTCGTTGACCGAATTCGTCGACACGACCACCATTGAACGGTCGGTTGGGGGGATTCCGTTTGGAATCTGGGCGGTGCTCTAGACTGAGACCGACAAACTCGCTGGGAATCATCACCTCGCAGACAGATATGGTGACGATGGAGACGGAGGTGATTCGCAATCAGCAGGTGCGCGCCGTATTTTATTCCCGCCTCAATCTGGCGCTGCCTTGCAGTTGGAGCCGGGCGAGGAGGGCTGGACTCAGCGTGTGGATCGCGATCACCGAACCAGACTGAGATTTGTCGACGCGCAGGGTCTGCCGGTGATGCACGCCGTGGACGGGTCGTCCATTCGATTTACGCCTCTGCCTGTCCCCGATGTATGGCCATTGCTGACGAAAGCACTCTGGATGCGACTGATCCTCAGGTCGGCGATCCTCATCGCGGACTGATCGACAACAGCCGGCAGTTGGAGGAGTTTCTGCGCGCATGCTCTCCTAATTCGGACTCCGACAGTTGGCGCGCCCTTCTCTCCGAGTTGCAGTACGCCTTTGTCGTCTTTCTCTGCGGACAGGTTTGCCTGACAACAGCTGCGCTCATGCTTCGGAACCGTGAGATAGGTGTACGAGGCGTTCGAGCAGTGGAAACGGCTCGTCCATGTGCTCTGTTCGTCTCGATCCGCCCTCAGAACTCGGGTCCAGCTGTTCGACACCCTGCTTAGGGTCCTCTATTTCCAGGTCTATTTCGACTGCCCACTTAAAGTTGCACACCTAAAGCGCTGCAGCTGAAACAGTGCCCGCACGACTTCTTCGTGGACATTGTCTCGCGCGACAACTTCCTCACGACCACGCTCTCGATGCTCTTCGCCAACATTGACGGTCATTCCTCCTCATCCTCTTGTTATACGTATTTGTTTGACCCGTTTGCATACGTCGTGTCGAAGGCGCGCCCACTCAGACGACTTGCCACACATCCGCTACTTTTCTCCAATTGCAGAAGACGCTCAGGACGAGACGTTGAAGCAACGCGCGCTCAAGTTCCGCGCCTACCTCACGAAGACCTTCCGCTGGGACTTTTCGCTCGACCAGAACACGCCCGATGTCGACGGACCATCGTCATCGTCATCGCCATGACGATGACGCTATGAAGTTCACGTTTCTCTCTCTCTCGAGAAAGGGAGAGATTCATATTTGGTCTGTGTGCAGATCTGATCGGTTGGGAATAACCTGATCATGTTGCCATTGCACGAGTGTTTCTCCTCCATACGCATTGGCACGTGTCGTATCGTCGAATCGAATGCCGTTGTGTTCGTAGAGACGCGGGAGTGTGTTCTGTTTTCTAGCGAATGGGATGTAGACTAAGTCTAGTGCTGCATTCGATGAAGGTCCTCGTTGTCCTGCTTCTGTTGGTGCTGCTGCTGTTGCTGTTGTTGCTGCTGCTGCTGCTGTGCCATCATTCCCATCTGATAGGCGCCGAATGTGTTGTCGATAAACGAGAGTTCGAGCTGCTGTAGAGGCGGCCCTCCGACCATCGGTCCCATGGTGGTGCGGAAGCTCGGTCCCAGGAGTTGCTGAAATTGCCCCCTTGCTTGCTTGCATTTCAATCAGCGTCCTCAAGAGTAGCAACGCCACCTCCACTGCCGTCGTCGCGGCCGCCGTTCCTGCGGTTGGTTGAGGGTTCGCGATAAAGTGCTGCTGATGCGACGCTGCGGCCGCGGCCGCGGCAGCTGTGTTTGCGAAAAGTACGGACGAGGATGCTGCGAGCGCGGCCATCCCTGCGACCACTCCCCCCACGGTCGTGTCATCGGTCATGTCGACGTTGTTCGCGACGGCCATCTGCAGGACCTCGCTCGGCGACCAGTCCAGTTTTGCCGAGGCGGGCGATTCCACTTCGAACTGGTGACCGGCCGCCGTGCCCCCGCCAAGTCCGCAACCCGCAGCCGAACTTGGTGCCACCGAGGCTGGCGCAACGGACGAGACGGATCGTCCCCTGAGGCGTAGACGATTTCAACAGTCCCCGAGCCGCGCGCGCTATGAAGTTACCCAGTCTTTGCGACCATCACGATCTCGGACTGAATGTAGCCGGACGGCGAGTCGGCTCGTCCTCTTTCCTCTGTCTCAAAGTAGCGCAGAAGTTCGTCCTTGTCGGTGCCCGGCCACAGGTATCGAATCTCCTTTAGCTGCGGACATGACGCGATGCGTTGCGCCAGCGACAGCTGATCCAGGTCTTTGATCGAGAACGGGGACAGGTGGAAGGACACTATATGGTTCGGTGATGTGCGCTGACATTCTCATCTGAATCACCCCATCGTCCGTCGTCCGAGTCCGCGACGAATCCGATCGATACGGCGCCGGTTTGGGTGTCGGAGAAGCGGAGAAGGAAAGAGGGGTGTCCGGCCTTCTCTAGCTTGTCGCTTGCGTCCGCCTTCGAGATGAATCCGACCAGCCATCCCTCGTCCCAGTACTTGAGCAACTTCTGCTTGATGAGTTGCATGATCGAGAAGAACCACTCCCAGAACGAGAACGAGCACTCCTCGCCTCGTCCGCCGGCCAACGGTTGTTTCGCGAATCGATGGAACGTGATCAATCGGCCGTCCTGCGGATTGACGCCCAGCTTCTCGCCCTAATTCTCATGCGTCTCTTCTCCTCCTCCTCAATCAGTCGGCCAGTGGCGTCATACCAGGTAGAGGAGCTCGGTGTCGAGCAGCGGCCTGTGCGCCCCCGTCCAGAGTGTCCATTTATGCGACAGAACGACCGCTAGGTCTGCCCAGTCCACGGCAGCCGGCGCCCCGTCCGCTCCTCCTCCACAACTCCCTGCACCAGACACCGATCCCGGGCCCACGGATCCGGGTCCATTCACGGAATTCGGTCCGCCTGCTCCGCCGGCGCCGACCACGATCGGGACACGATTCTGACGGACCATGTTCCCGTTACAATTCTCAGCACTGACAAAGAGAGAGACTCACGACAGGCCCGAATGCTCGTTGCCAAAGAATCGATGCTTGCGCGTCACAGTCCTGTGATCCGTGGACGGTAACCATGAGTGGAAGCGAAAGTGTCCAGACTTCGATCTGAATCCAGCTCCATTTTAGCAGCCAGAAGCGGCACTTGTCCATATCGCTCACGCTACCTTTCCGAGATTGCCAAAGTTGAAGGGCGTGATGGTGAAGAGGAGTGCGTATTTCTGGTCGGTTGCCGCCGTTGCGCCTGTCGCCTTCGACAAATCCACATTTCCGGCTGCCGTCGCTGCTGCTGCTGCGGCGGCCGCGGCGGCTGCGGCGCCCTTGGGTGGCGGTTTTCGGTGCGCAATTCGTGTCAGTTTCTGTGCATTTCGGTGGTCACCAACGGCCTGACGCCCAGGTGCAAACCGAGTTTGAGAACTTCGCCGCCAGATGACAGCGATCGTCCATCGTCAGTCGCTCGTAGTCGTTGGAAATGGTGCCCACGGCTTTCGCTGCAACTTCATGCTCGGACGCCTGTCCGATGGCGAGTTGACGTGCGTCCTCCTCTGCACGTCATAATCCGTTGCAATAAGCTCACGTCCGCCAGACCCGTACCGGCAATGATGCGCACCGTCACGGCGGTGTTGACGAGATGTTGTCGGATGCCGAGCTTGTCGCCGATCAGCAGCCTCACCTCGGCCACAAACTTGTGCTGCGTCTTGAGGACGGGCTCCGGTTGGATTGAGACGACGAACGATTGCGAGACGAGCATACAGAGCAGGCGAGTGAGGTCCTCGACCACATCTGCAATCTGGCGCTCTGCCGAACCAGCGAGGGGACGGACTTGCAAGCGACTGTTCGTGCACTCGATCGTGTTCCGCCACAATGTGTGGACCTCGCCGGATCAGCTCCAAGAGCCAATAGGCGAATGCGCGCATCTGCCAATTCTGCTCTGCCAACGACTCGAACTCTTTCTGGATCGAATCGAGCGCCGCGTCCCTCTGGTCGAATGGCACGCCAATCTGTGCCAGCTTCTGTCGCTTCTTCCAATCGCAGAGGCGCGTCGCAATCAGGTCCTGTTGAAGGGCGGCAATGTGATGTAGACCTTCGCTCAGTCTCGAGACCAATGCGTTGCGCCTGTGTCCTTCGCCGTTTCCCCTCTTGCCTACCGAAGCCGACCTTGATGAGATCTGTTCGTAGAGTGCGGACGCACGTCTCTGCAGGTCTGCCATCGACTGTCGTGCCTGTACCAATTGCTCGCGCCTCCCGCCGCCCTCCTGCTCGAGTGCAGCGATGGCAATCTGATGCCGTTGCAGCTCGGCGATGTCGTTTACGAACCGGCCCTTCAGAGAGCTCATTCTAGCTATTCAACGTGTGTGTGAGAGACACACCTGCAAGTCCTTGGTTTCCGCATAAAGTGCTTCGCTTTCTTCGCAAAGCACGTGCAGCTGCTGTTTCAGTTCTTCGAAGGCCGTCCCGTTGCCATTTGTCCCCGGCACCGAGTTACCGCTCGTCGTGCCGTCGTCCGCCATCTTCTCACCCTCCTCCTGTCGTCCTCCTTCTGCTGCAATGCGGGGAGAGGATCAATTGCAAGGCAGGGGGGGGGGGAGGAATGCACTCTGACATGAGCCGGATTGCGAGAGTGAGCGAGTGGGAGAGGGAGAGAGCCGCCATTAGGCGTGCGTCGCTCTCTTCCTCGCTCCATTCAACTTCCTGTCGCCCCAAAATTGGCATCGCATGGCGTGGTGGCGGTGACGACTAACAAGAAGACAGATACAAATAGACCTTCTCCATCTCAAAAGCAATAACAACGGTACGTGCGAGCCCAGGGCTACGCTCCATTCGACCATCACCACCTCACAACAAGTAAACACATACATGTACTTGTTGCGGAGAAAGACGAGAGAGATGTCTGTTTCTGTCTTAACGACGACGACGACGACGACAGCGACGACGACGACTGTCTGTACGGTCGCGGGCGCGTCGAGGCGGGGAAAGGGCAGCCAGCAGTAGGGGGGCTAGAAGTTCTCGCGTCTCTGAGCTCCGTCTCACTTTCTCCTCCTCCTCCTCCTTCTTCCCGTTGCCGGGAGACCAACGACGGCGGCGGTGACGACGGGAGCGGCTGATGCTGAGGGAGGGCGAGAACGAAAGAAAGGAGCTGTGGCCTGAAGCGGCGCTAGCGCGAAGACGGAATATGAGGGAAAGTTAGCAACACCGCACAGATGCAGATAGTCAGAGGCGTGCACGTAGCCCTCAGGGAACGCCACAGCAACTCTTCGTTAGTGGGAAAGTGACAAAGAGAAAGAAGGAGAAGAAGAAGAAGGAAGAGTACCGGGCAAGACTTCATTTCGTCCTCGTAACAAGTGTCACCACGCCTTAACAAGAGACATCAGACGGACGGCAACGGCAGACTTTGAAATCGACAACCAACACAATCCCCGACGTCATGGTGTCACTCGGCGGCGGGCGGTCGACGCGGCTGCAAGAATAGTGGCTGCGAGAAATTGCGGCAGCAACAGTCGCAACGGCGGCGGCGGCGGCGGTAACAATAGCAATAACAAGGGAGAGAGAGAGAGCGAGGCTCCAGACACACCTGTCGCGGCAGAATCGTCGTCCAGCCGTCCTGGTCGGTCTCGGTACGCGGCTGACGCACACGCTCGGCCGCCGCCGCACGCTCTCCGCCAGCCTCGTCTAGGAGAGCACGATTGGCTAAAGACGAAGTGGTGCCATCGCGTAATACCCTGCTCCATGTCCTCGTCAATGTCCTCCAACTCGTCCGAGTCCACGTCCTCGCCCTCCACGCCGCGCGACGACTGCTGCACGGAGCGCAAGCGCTGCTCGTCCGGAAGACCGGCCAGGAAGGTGGCGAGACGTGCACGATCCGACGAGAGCCATCTGATAGTTAGCACCGCACGGTTGCAAGATCGAACACAGCCGAAAGAGACCGCCAGCAGCTGAGCAGTGAGTCGGCAATCAGCAAGGTCGACTCGTCCTCGAGCACCAGATCGAACTCCGCGTCCACGATCGAGTCCAGCCATTCCTGAATATTTGCGTGTATGGGAACTAAACGCCCACGAACCTGCAGATCGTACGCCTGCAGTCCCCTACGCGTAGCGATATGCTCAGCAAGCGTGTCGATCAGCCACTGCAATATTATTATTTCCCGCCGGTTCACCGAAAATAAGGGACCTGATTTTTTGCCTCGGTCTCCGATCCGCCGGTCTGGTGCTGCAGCGCGAGCTGATATCCAACCCACGAGCCGAGCAGACGCGCAACAACTTGACGCCACTCCGGGTCGACGCCAGAAGACGATCCTTCCATTGTGCCAGCGCACGCTGTACGAGCCTAGACAAGAAACATGATGAGGAAAGAGGGCGATGGGCGGTGAAGCGCTTTCTGTCGCCCAACGGCGATTGGCCAACACGGCACAGCGCTCACTCTGTCACGCGCGGAGGGGATCCGCTCGACTTTGCAGGCTCGCTGCCGATTGTGTCGTTTTCCTCCTCAACATGGTGCTGGCCGACTTTGGCCGCCGAATCCGCAATGCCATTGGCAAACTCGGACAGGTCTCGTCTTTGAGCAGCTCTATAAGAATAGTCGTTTACAAGAGGAATTCCAGGCGGCGGTCATTAATGAAGACGAGTTGGAGGCCGTCATCAAGGAGGTCTGTACGGCCCTACTCGAGACGGACGTCAACATTCGACTCGTCAAGCAGTTGCGCGAGAATGTCAGGTCTGTCAGAGTGCCTCGGGCGTCAGTCCGCAACGATCGAGCAGGAAATCACTCGACCTGGACAATATTTCGGGCGGCGTCAATAAGCGTAAACTGATCCAGCGCTGCATCTTCAACGAGCTCCTCAAGCTAGTCGATCCCGGCACCAAACCGTGGGCGCCCCAGGTTGCGCTCTCCGTTCTCGTCGTGTAGACTCGGGTTTCGCTTGCAGAAGGGCAAGCCGAACGTCATCATGTTTGTGGGCCTGCAAGGTGCCGGTAAGACTACCACTTGCACCAAGGTCATTGCGTTGTGCGGTCTCTTTTTACGGAAACATCTCGATACAGGTGGCATACTACTATCAGAAGAAGGGCATGAAGACGTGTCTGGTGTGCGCGGACACGTTCCGTGCCGGCGCCTTCGATCAGCTCAAGCAGGTTTCCCCCCGAATTCTCGGCCTCGCTCAAGCGACAACATCGGTCAGAACGCGACGAAAGCGCGCATCCCGTTCTACGGAAGCTACTCCGAGATGGATCCGGTCGTGATTGCGCACGACGGTGTGGAGAAGTTCAAGAAGGAGGGCTTCGAGATCATCATCGTCGATACGTCCGGTCGACACAAGCAAGAGGCGTCGCTCTTCGAGGAGATGCTCCAGGTGTCGAACGCCGTCAAGCCGGACAACGTCATCTTCGTCATGGATGCGTCGATCGGTCAAGCCTGCGAGGCCCAAGTCTGCATTCCGTCTAGACGAGATGCGAATCGAGCGCCGCTTTCAGGCTCGTGCCTTCCGCGATACGGTCGACGTCGGTGCCGTCATCATCACGAAGTTGGATTCCCATGCCAAGGGTGGTGGCGCCCTCTCGGCGTACGTTTCTCTGGTGGACTTTGTCAGATTGAGACTTTCCTTAGCGTTGCCGCCACTCGATCGCCGGTCATCTTCATCGGTACCGGCGAGCACATCGACAATCTGGAGTCGTTCAATGCGCAGTCTTTCGTCCAGAAACTTCTCGGCATGGGAGACATTCAGGCATGTCACTGACTCTTCTAGTGGGAAATCTGCTCGTCTAGGGTCTTGTCAACATGGTCAACGATCTGGGCATCGAGCAGAATCAGAAGGAGCTGTTGCAACGCATCAAGAAAGGTTTGACCACTGCAATTACGGTCGCATGAACGCTCGCTCCTCGTCAGGAGTGTTCACCCTGCGAGACATGTACGAGCAGTTCCAGAACATCATGAAGATGGGCCCGTTCAGTCAAGTCATGGTATGGGGCGGCGATTTAGATCTCCAAAAGTGTCATACCGCGTTCAGAGCATGATCCCCGGCTTCGGGCAGGACTTCTTCTCGAAGGCCGGCGAAAAGGAGTCCGAGAACAGGCTAAAGCGACTGATGACCATCATGGACTCGATGTCGGACAAGGAGCTCGATCATGACAAGCCCTCGGATCTCTTCACGAAGGAGGCTACGCGAGTGCAAAGGGTATGCCACACAACTCCTATGGACACTCGCTTGAATGGACAGGTCGCGTTCGGTGCGGGCGTCGCTCAGGCGGAGGTTCGCGAGCTGCTCTCCCAGTACAAGAAGTTTGCCGAGATGATCAAGAAGATGGGCAGCATGAAGGGACTGTTCGTAAGTCGACTTACGAACTTGACACCCTTCAACGCACGCCGTACACAATTCAGGGCCGTAACGGCGAGATGAACCCGAACGCGGTGAATCCGATGCAGATGGCTCGCCTCAACCAATCGATGGCCAAGATGATGGACCCACGCGTACTCCAGCAGATGGGCGGCATGCAAGGGCTCCAGGTTGACACCGGCTCTACTGGGCGGCTTTTCCAACTACGGCTTGCAGAGCATGATGTCGCAGCTGCAGAAGGCGTCCGGTGGCAAGTTCTAGCCGTCTCTTCTGTCCGGGGGACGACCCATCGCCGCTGTCCTCGTCCTCAAGCACCTCTTGGCGCCGAGACTCACGGACAGACATAAAACATTCATTGTTTCGTTGTACCTGTGAGTGTGTGATACGACTGCAGAAGACACAATGTTGCGCCGCGCTAGCGTGCACACAGCAAAGAGGCTGTCATCGCATAAGTATTGCGCGACGGAAGGAGTGACGATAGTGGTGATGATGATGACGGAACGCACGTTGACTGACGACAATACCGCTGAATCGAGTGGCCCAGCTTGGCGGGATTGAAATCCCGCTCTCCGCAGATGGTTCGAACGCGCGGACGCGAGAGTTCGACGTCCAGGGATGGAGAGAGCGAGAGGGACGAGACGTCGAATCTGTCGACGTCCTCCGCCGCCGCGTCACACTCGCTTCCGCAGTCGCGGCCCGAGTTTGAGCGCAAATTCCTCATCATGGACAGTGGCAGTCTGGCCGGAGACCTCACCGTCTTCCCGTGGCCGCATCCGCGACACGTCAACTCGACGCCTCTCTTCGCCATAAGCTCGGACAATGGCCAGCTCTTTGAGGCAAGTGACAGACGTACAGCCCCGATTAACAGGCCGATGCAGATGGTGGACGTGGATGGCGGCGGTCCGGTCGCTCGCTCGATGCTGGTTCACGACGAGAACCGAACGTCATCCTATCTTGTGGCCGAAGCACCACTTCACGCGCTCGCACCGCTTCATCCGCTCATTATCGCCATCCCGGCCCTGCTGCAAGGCGCACAGACGGTAATGATCGTGAGCGATGGGCGAACGAGCCCAACCGGCCTTACAGGGAATGCATACTCTGGACGAGTTGCTGGAGCGAAACTGCGCAAGCAAGCAAATGGCACGCCGACTGGCGGAGAGTCCCACACTTTTGAACGCGCTGAAACTTACGTGCACGACGAAACAAGTGGACGGGGAACTCTACGTTCGTTGGGATGAGGAGAAAGCGATCGCATGGCTGGCGGCGAGACACGAACGACTGAAGGGGGCCCTCGTGAAACATCACGCAACCATGCACGACGCGGTCCGCAGCGATGGTAGGTTGCAAAGTTGCGTCCGAATGACGAGGGGACGTGTTCAGATAAGACGCTATCTCGCTACGCATTCGGCATCCTCGCCGACTGGTTGCCGGAACAGCTGACGACTCGACTCCGCACTCATCTTGGACTGCCCGAGGACAAGACGTCGGACGCCGAGCCAAAGGATCACTCCGTGATGAAGAGACGATCATCGCCTCCAGCGTCTGAAATCCCGCTCAAGGTCGGTGACTGGTTCTCGTGTCGGTCTCGACACAGTTGCAATTGCAGAAGCCGCTCGCTCCGGCCCAGCCGTCCGCAACAGCCGCCCAGAAACGACTGCTGCAAGCCAGCAAGGGAACCATGTCGTTGGCGTCCTTCTTCGGAAAGAAAGCCTAAGCACCTAAACATGACGACCTCTTCTTTCTCGACGACCTCTACCGGCATTCCAACTAGCGAACAGTACGAGTATTCTCACAACCGGATGCTCATTCTCATGACGACCTCCTCAATGCTCATCATCACTATCATTATCAATAATAACAGGACATCTCACTTCTGACGATCGTCATTGTCGTTATTGTTGATTTGCGACGACGGTTGTTGCACCGTTTCTATACCGACACCAATGCTTTGAGTCGCCGTAGCGCAGCAGCACCACCATCAGATGGCGTGCGTTCGTGGCGCATCACGAATCCTGCGCGCCGGCCACGGTCTCGGCACCAGCACGGCGTACGGGAAGCGAGTCGATCGACTGTCGCGACGCATCTTCGGCGAAGTGGTCGTGCCCACGGACGTCAAGAGCATGAAGGTCGGGGGTCTTTACACATGCGCGCGCGCATTCACTGTCAACGAATGCGAGGGTTCTAGATCGTGCGCGTCATGTCGATGGAGCCGTACGAGCAGCGCGACCAGCTCTCGCCGCAGTACTACCCGAATCTGGTGAGACACCGTCGTTTGTCTCGGACGCAGGTTCACACGAGAAATCTTCTCAGCCCATGTTCCACTACCTGACGAAGCTGCTGCGCTTCCACGGCCTCTTCTTCGACGATCACGTCGTGTGGCGTCAAGTCCAGGACGAGCTGAAGATCTTGCGCGGCAAGGTGGTGCGACCGCCCATTGGCGCCGGCAAGAGGGCACAGCTCAAAAAGTGAGCTGCTAGGACGAGGACATAGCGCGCGCGCACTTCAATCAATTCAATAAAGCGAAGAGAACGAAGTCGCTTCATCGTCACGAGGAATATAGCACACTAACCGCCACTGTCTACTTGTTAACGAAGAACGGCTGTTTGAGTGCGTCCGCCGCCGAGATCCTCTTGGTCGGGTCGAGCGTGGTCATGGCGTCCAGGAGCGACCGCAGATGGGTGATCATTTCGCGCTGATCCTTGTCCACGTCCTGGTCGGCGAGCAGCTCGCTCTCCAGGTCGCGTGTCGCCTTCACGCTCGACATCAGCGTGATTTTGTCCTGTATACGCTCGTCTCCGTGCGCCCAGTCCCAATGCCATTTGCGCACACACACACGTACCCTTTGCGTGACCTTGTCGACTTCGTGGTAGAGAAAGTTGCAGTCCCCGTTGAAGTGCTGCTCCTTGAAGGTGCCGCGCCGGATCAACTTGTTCGGGAACTTGCCTGCAACGAGATCAATCTCCCTTGCCCATTCACGAGACTTCATACCTTTGAGATCCATGATGAATTTGAGCATCTGATTGTTGGACCGTCCCGCGAACATGATCCGTCCGGTGTAGACCTCGTACAGTGTCACGGCTATCGACCACGTGTCGATTCCGTGATCGTAGGGGATGCCGAGCACTGAAAGTAGATGCGATGAGCTAGTTGCTGCTGCCGTCGCGAAAAGAGACGCACTGATTTCTGGGGCCCGGTAGAAGCGCGAGACGAGGTAGGGCGCGGGCTCGGCGTCGGCGACGTGCATCGCCGAGCCGAAGTCGCACAGCTTGAGTAGCATCTTCGACTCGTCCACCAGGATGTTGTCCGGCTTGATGTCCGCGTGCAGGATGTTGCACTTTCGGAGCAGACGAAGCGCGTACAACAGCTGTTGGCCGTACGATCGAACCGCACGGATGTGCAGTCCCACGTTGTTGCCGTACTTCTTGAGCAGTTCGCGCAGGTTCATCCTGCAATCGGCGCGATCGTTGGTCTCGCAACGTGCGAAGACGTACGCAAGCGCCTCGAAGACGAGACAGAGATGGTTGTGGTGGTGGAAGGAGCGGAAGAGCTGCAGACAGTGGAAGCGATCGTCCCGGTCCGCCTCGTTCAACTTCTTCAGCATGTCCAGCTCGCGGATGCCCGTCTTCTTCCTGAACCCGAGCCATCACCATCTCTCGGCCACCGGGCAAGAGTCACGCTTACATGACGTCATTGTTGCGGATGATCTTGATGGCGACGGACGTGTTGCGATGCTTGTCCGTCGCTCGAACCACGGATCCGAAGACGCCGGCGCCCGTGTAGCCGATCACTCGATACCGGTCGTCAAGACACTCGCCCACTCGAACGCCTGCGCGCGTTGTTACTGTCTTTTTGCGGGAATGTGCGGCAAAACTCACGATAGTATCCCTCGGTATCGTCCCAGTTATCCTTGAGCGTTGCGTTCGACGCGTCCACGTGTCCGGCGATGGTTGCCGCCTCGGCCACGGCCTCGACCTCGAGTTCCTCGGCGAACATGTCGAAAGCGGCGGGAGCTTTCGGCTTTGCGGCTGCTTCGGCCTCCTTTTTCTCCGCCTCCTCCTGCTCCAATCGCTGTCGCTTCCGTTCGCCCTCCTCGCGCTCCTTCTCTGCCTCTTCGGCCGCAACCTCCTCCGTTCGGCGTCGCTTCCTTTCCTGCTCCTCCTCTGCCGCCGCCTTTCGAACTGCCTCCACCATATCGTCCTTCTTGTTCCTGCAAGAAGGAACAAGGTCCACTTTTTCAGAGTGGTTGCACGGCATGCTGATCGCGCATCAAAGGGGAATCTCGAATTTGGCTTGGTCTTGACAACAAGAATTGAAGAAGGCACTTCACAATTGCGCCAGTCACTCCCAACTCTGGATGCCTCTCCCACAGTCAAAAGGGGTAAGTCCCGATCTCAGCGGGGAGGGGTGTCCCGCTGGGACGATAAATCGAAGGACCCACTTGAAGTGGGAGATCTTTTCCTGAAGCGAGCCCAGAAAATCGACCGCCCCGGCAGGATCTTTCGGCGAATCAGGTCTGCAATGGAAGAGGTAGCAGACTAGACGTGCGACGTTCGCTCAACCTGGACAGAGTTTCCTCCTCGGATTCGACGTGCGTCCGCAGCACTCGTTCGGCTTCGTCGATCAGCGCGTCCTGAATGTCTTCGCCCTCCTCCAGTTCGTCGTCATCGCCCGCCCGACGCGCCGGAGTGTCCTACAATTCGATTACGTCTGCTACATCAATTTTCATGCAATCAGTCAAGGATGAAGGGGTGGTGGCTGTGCCAAAAATTCGTTGCGACATACACGACACAGGACGGAACACGTACTTCGGCGGCGGTGGACGATGCGCTGCCGGTCAACTTCTCGACCAATTTCTGGCGTCGCTCACGCTGCGCTCGAATCCGTTTCTCCTCCTCCTCGTCGTCGGTCGCGTCGTCCTAAAAATTGTCGGGTGCAAAACGGTGGAGATGCGGAGGGCGCTACCTCCCAGGTGGTCTTGTGCTTCGACTCGGAGTCGTGTCGCTGCAAATTCCCTGGATCGTGCGAAAGGTTCGCGGAAACAACCTTGCGCTGGTCCCCGCGAGATCGATGTTTGTCGTCGCGGGAACGTGACCTGATTTGGATCGACTTGCACCCCCGTTGAAGAGACGAAACGAACCTGGAGCGATGCGACCGGTGCGTGGACCGACCATGATTTCTTTGGTTCCGGTCCCGGTCGCCGTTTCGATTGGCGCCGTTCCTTGAGAAAGATGAGGAGGTGAGTTGCCTTGCATCAGAATGATCATTTCTAGAATCTCGATGCGAGTCAATACGGCCACGAGTGTCGTCGTCTCCTCTACGCGGAGACGCACGACTCCGATCCCGGTCATCCACCGCCACCCGTCGATTCTCGTCCCCGGCGCGCTCGTCGCTCCTCGACCGACGATGCTTCTTCCTGCAACGATGAGAATTTCCCCCAACTCCGGTTTCACACAAAATCACTTCTTCTCTTTCTTTTCCTTCTTCTGCTTCGACTCGTGATACTTCTTCGCTCGGTCCGACGACTCGTCGCGAGGCATTGCACTGAAATCAGCGGACATTAGAAGGAGGCAACGTTCGGAAGGCAATTACGCTCATCGACTCCTCTCAGACGGCTATCATCACCATTATTCTCCGCTGCGGGATGTTTGTTTTCCAACAAGCCAAAGGGAATTCGAAAAGCACGCGTAGAGACGACGTGTATGGACAGCTCTTCACGGCCGCCTCGTCGTCGTCGTCCGATCAATCTCGTCTCTCGGTGGGGACCGTAAAAGCCGCCTGCCTGAATGGATGCGATTTGGAGGGGATCAGCAGCAGCAGCGGCAACAACATCATCATCGCCATCGTCGTCGGCATCACGATCAAAATGAGATGATCGTTCGCATATTGATCGTCGTCTATCTAGTGACTTCCCACCGCTACACACGTGCCTTGACTCTGCCGGCCAACTTCATGTCTCTGATGCCCGTCGCGTTGCAGCAGTTTGTCGCACAGGTTCCCGTTGTTGTGTCGATCAGCCGGGTAACTGCATACGTACTGCGTGCAGCTGACAATCTCCGAGTACAACGAACTCGTCGCGCTGGGGTCACAAGAGCAAAACGTCAGCTGGCCGCACGTGAATCCGGCGCAACTGTTGGCCTCGAACTTGACCGTCATGCTAGCGCCGGTCCTGGACGCGCTTCAGAATCGAACGTCTGCGTCGGCCAGCGCCAAGGTGAGGTCTCTCGTGTCCGGCCTCACGGCACAGTTCGTTCGACTCGGCACTGCGACCAGGAACACGCTGGCCGAGGTTGGTTTTATGCTACGCACTGTTGTCGGGATAATCGTCTCTCAAAGATCGCCATCGTCACGACGGCTCGCTACGTGACAGTGTCGAACTCAAGCGTTTCGTTCAACGTGTCGTCCCTTCCGCTCCTCTACCAGTCGGCCACAATTCCAGTTGTCCGGCGTCCGAACACGCGCACCGTTTGCAGGGACGTCGTCCGCCAGACGTACGCCTCGCCCGTTGCGATTCGCCAGGACCTGCTGCGCGTCTATCCCAACACGGCGCAGTGCATCTTCAGTCGGTCGTCTCGTTTCCTCTCTTGCACTCAGCACAGATCGCACCGTCCGTCGCTACCTTCTCTCTCTACTGTCTGGTCTGGCCGCCGCCGCTGCCACCTCCTCCTCCTCCTCGTCGTTCTCATCGTAGTCGTCCGATCGATCGTCAGCGTTCGGGGTTTCGTCTGCTGCGCTCATCACCGTCCATGCACATTCGCACACATAACAATACATAACCACCGCCACCACCACGTCGATACTGCCTTGCTGGTCGTGGTCATGTCTGTCCTCTCCCCTCTCTCCCTCCCCCCGCCGCCGCCGCCTGCCCCGTGCCATTATTTCCATCCGGTCTCTCCCTCCACCTCTCGCTCCAATTGCCACTGCTGCCAGTGCAGTCTCGCACGCCGCACACGTAATGCGGTTCAAGTTGGCAGCACTCCTCGCCGTCGTCGTCGCCGTCGTCGTTGCACTTGATTCTGGCCGCCTCTCCCTCTCTCTCTTCGAAATGCGCACGTGTATGCGTGTCTCTCCCTCCCCTCTTTCGATCGAAGTGCGGCATAGCAGCGAGTGAGCGAGCGAGTGAGTGGAGGCACTCGTTCCGCTCAGCTTCGTTGCTAGGACAACGCGTGCGTGCGCGCGTTTACATGTGCGAGCCGATACTGGCGGCCACCGCCCTCAGTGGACGAAGTAATAATCATGGGCCCAGGTCGCTGCTGCGGCTGTGTCTCCTCGTCGCCATGTAGCCAGCTCGCGGTCGTCTAATGCGCCGACTGGATGCGGTTGTCTCTCCGTCTACCTACCCTTCTTCCCCACCACCTCCTCCTCCTCCTCGTCCTTCTCCTCGTTTCGCCCGTCCGCGCACTAGACTATGGGCCCGGCAACTGGTCGGGCGTCCTGGTCGCCATCGTCGTGCTCGTCCTGTTCTTCGGGATCTGCGGCTGCTCGGCGTTCCTCTATCTGCTGGCGCTCTACTTTCGACGCGATGCAGACGGCGAGCGAAAGGCGACCACCGAGAGCGGCCGCCATCGGAAAGCCAGAAACGATCGGGTCTGGACGACGGACACGAGTTCCCGACACGCGGCGCCGCCACCGAATCAAGTCTGGAGCGCGTACCCCGATGCGTTCGACCGGTGCGCGCGATGTTTCTCCGTTGCAATTCTCTTGGGAAAGACGATCAATCTCTTCAGTGACTGGTCGGAGGGATCGTCGTTGTCGGGGGAGGACGGCGCGCGGTACTCGCCGACGCCTCCGCCCCGAAGCACCTCGCTCCGAGCCGTCGGCGGCGGCGGTCGATCGTCGTCCTCCTTCTCGACCTCGGATCGTCGTCCGTCCCCGATTCTGGTGTCGGTGAAGTCGCTACGCGCGCGTCTCGTCAAGGGCGGTCCGTGTTTTCGTGGCGTTGAGAATGCGTCGCTGCCGCCGCTGCTGCTGCTGCTGCTGCTTTCCAGAGGGAGGGGCGCCAAGCTGACGCCCCATGTTTGTTTGTTTGTCTCGTCACACTCCCCTGCCTTCGTTTGCAGCAGCTCCCGTCGTTCCTATGTACACAGACAGCATACGAGTGGCTGGGAGGGAGTCTCTGCCGACCCCTCCTGTTTCCATCTTCATCGTGCTATGTCTATCCCTTTCCTCGCTTCCTGGCCGAGTTTCGGCCCCCCTCCCCTTATCGGTCGCTCTCCCTCATCTTTGGCGTCTCCACGGATGAGTCGTCGCTGCATTCGTTTCTCCCCGTCTCCCTCCTCTCGCTCACCCACATGCACGCACCTGCAACAATCGATCGAGCCTGTTGCGTTACCAGGTGCCATGCCACCCTCGACGCCCTCCCCCCTCTTTCCGGGTTGAATCATCACATCCGCCCGCATGACCTGAGAGAAGAAGCAGCAGCAGCAGCAACTAGATTTCCTCTCGGTCCCAGGCATTCCGCCTCCGGGATGAATCATCTCCCCCACTCCAAGCCCACCACGATCTCCTTGCAGCCAAGTCGTGGTGGTCGGGCGGTCGACACGTGCGGTTTGCGGACGACACGAACAGCATGCCATCGTCTCCTCCAGACTACTATAATGGCGGCGGCGGCGGCGGCGGCGGCCGATCGTCATCTGGTGCTTCATCGTCGTCTTCGTCGTCGTTTGCCTCCGCCTCCGCCGCGCACCACTACCTCCCGCAGTACAGTCACATCGAGGCCGGTCGTCGAGTAGCCGTCCCGCCGAGCCAGCTGTCGACGGCGGACGCGCTCGCCGCGCGACTGGACCCCCTTACGCCGGCTCTGCAAAGGACAACCAGTGCGTCGAACTCGACGATCCGCAGTGGCCAGGCGATCGCCATTCGCTATACGACCACGACCAGGACGTACACGCCAAACACGACCGTCGTCTAGTCCCGTTCACACTTTCCGCGCAACGACACACACACACATCACAATTCCTTCTCCTCCTCCTCACACCGTCACTGCCACTCTAGTCCGCCACAGGGTGGCCCGAATCGGAAGATGACACGCAGTGTACTTGGCGGGACTCGCTCTTTCTCGTGCGAATCATCATTATCATCATCCTCATTGTCGCAGTCGTGTTGTTCGATCATCGCGCGTGAGACTTGAGCAGAGCTGTCCTGTCTGTGTATTGGAGACGCCATTCTTCTTCTTGTGGAGACCGAAAGAGAATGCCGCTCAGCGTACCCAACAAACTGTACGTGCGAGAACGAGGATTGCCCTCTCTGTGTGTATGTCTGTGAGGCCCGATATGAGTGAGGGGAGCGCGCGCACGCGAGAGAGAGAGAGAACGTGTCGCCTTCCTTTGTGTGCTGTTGCTGCGGGACGGGAAAGGGAAGACGGGCGGCTGTCCGAGGAATGAGTTCTCTTTTTGTTGTGTCTTTCTCCGCTTCCATTTTCAACATTATCCACCTCTATATATGATGAACGACAATGACGAACCAACGAAACAACGAACCGATCGAGTGCTGCTCGGTCCCTTGCTCTTCCTCTCAACAGCGATCTTACGCATAATCTCTTCCTCCCTCTCCTCTGCCTTCTCTCTCCGTAACTGTAAGTCTCTGCTGCTGCTGCTGTGAGAATAGGACTTTGCTCTCCTCGCTTCTTCCCGCGGGACGTAATGCGCGCGCGTGAGTGTGGTGCCACTAGTTTGAAGGGAGAAAAGACAACAAGTCGTCGTTTCCGTAGCTCGCAAGCTGCAGAGGGAAAAAGCAAAAGATAACAAACGGGGAGGATGGTCGGGGGGCTGCCGACTGTGCGTGCTTGGGCGGTATCGTGGTGTCGTGTGTGTCTAAATTGGGATTGGGTGACATCAGTCTGTCTGCAACCGAGTTCCTGTTTGCTGCCGTGTACGCGCAGCGCGTTTGTTGATGAGTGAGCGCGAAAGTGGGTGAAGTCGGTCGAGGAGGTTGGGAAGCACGTGTGTGTCTCGATTACCGGTCGGCTTTGGGGGAACGAGAAGGGACGGAAAAGACGCGGACGAAACTGGTACCCATGTCCGTGTGTCTGTCGCGCGCGCGCATGCATGCACTCACACAGATCGACGGTGCTGGTCTTTGTTGGCACGCGAGTGCGCAGCAGCTGAGGCTCGGCAAGACAATGAACGAACGAAAATAATAGCGAGCGATGATTGGGCGATGGACGGTGCGACGCGGCGACGGTCGGAGTTGTTCGGTCTTCTAGTCGCGACGGCGCGGGGGGTTACGATCCTGCACGTCTGCCAGTGTTCGATCAAAGATGTCAGACTGTCGTACGCGATCACGCGATCCGGTCGACTGGCGCGGACCGCCGCCGCCGCCACCACTGCCGGGCTCGTTGCGATCGCGCTGCGGTTTGATGTGCACCTCGCCGTTGTGTCCGACCGCACGTAGGTTCATCGACAGCAGGTAGCACTCGAGTTTCTCGTCCCACTTGCTGGCCGAGTACACCTTCTGCGCGTCCGCAGCCGAGCGCATCGTCACGAACGCGTAGCCGTTGTTCTCGAGCGGGTCCTCGACGTAGCGCTTCGTCAGCGACACCTCGTGCACGTCGCCGTACTCTGCGATCGGTCGTTGCCTTTTCACGAACGAGTTCTATTGTCCCTACTGCTGAGCTCCTCGCGCAGCTGCACTCTCAACGGCTGCGTGCTCTCCACGAGATTGCGGCGCACGATGTTCGAGATGTAGATGCGCGCCTCGGGCGGCGCGACGATCTGCTGCTGCTGCTGCTGTTGCTGCTGCTGCTGCTCGTTACGGGGCGGACCGCCGGTGCGCACGTTGCCGCTCGCGTTCGTGTTCTGGGCAGCCGGTGCAGGCGGCGCCGTCTGGACGGGCTTCGGCTTCTGGATGGGCGCGGGCGGCGGCTTCGACTGGCTCTGGCTGACGAGCGACGCCCAGCTCTGCGGAACCGGCGGAGCAGGCGGCTCAGCCGTCACCGGCGACGGATCCGGAGGCGCGGCAGCGGTCTGATTGGGAGCAGCGGGAGGCGCCTGCTGGTTCGTCTTCTGCTGGTGTGCCTTGCGCGGACTCGAGCGCTCCTCCTTCTGCTCCTGATCCTTGGTGGCGCCCTGCGGCGGGGCCCGCTCGCGCTTGGGCGTCGTCGGCACCGTGTTCTCTGCAACGACAAGCGGCATTCAAGCTGGCTCGAAGCACGGCGACGTACCCTTGCCAGCGTCCTTCTCCTTCTTGGTCTCGTCCTTCTTGGCGGACGCCGTGTTCTTGCCGTTCGTCAGAGGCTGCTTCTCTCCGGCCGACTTCTCCACGTTCTTGTCCTGCTTCGCCGGCTTCTCGACACCGTTCGGCTTATCACCGCCGTGAGCGCCCTTCTGAACAACAACCCTGGTGGATTTGCGACCCGAGCTAGTCACCTTGCTGCCGCTGCCCTTGCCTTTGCCCGACTCGGTCTCCTTGAAGGCAACATCCAAGTACCTGAACACGCCACTTGAAAGAGAAAGTCTCGTGACTTTCGCTCACTGGAAGATGTCGCTCTGCACGTAGTACTTCTTCTGGGCCTGCTGGTTCAGCACGAAGGACTGGACGAAGCGGCGCGGACGGCGATGCTCGCCAGGCGTCTCGAACTCTCCGCACACCTATGAGAACTCTAACATTAGACGTTCATCTAAAAATCAACCTGGAGCACGATGTCGGGGCCACCCACGAACGCGCCCTTGACCTGGAAGACGCGCACCAGATGTTCGTGCGGAATGCGCTCCGCCATCACAGTCTGGATCTTCTGGAAAGGCACTCGAATTAGCGACTCGGCGAGGCAACACTTCCCACCTCCTGTCCGACGGCCTGCACGTTGTCATGGCAGATGATCGACTCGTGGCTGCAAGCGCGCCTTCGAAAGTCCAAGCAAATGCACCGACCTGTAGAACTTGTAGAGCTGGTCCGGCTTCTCAGACCACATGCGGTAGTAGGTGGACAGGAAGGCCTGTCCGATCACTGAAATGTTCGCTTTCGTAATTATTCTTCGAAACAAATTTCCCACCCTCCGCCGTGGGTTCGGCGGCCGCTGGTTGCTGCTGTTGCGACTGCTCGACACCGTTAACGACCGCCGTCGCCACCACGGTGCCGCCGTTCTCGGTCGTACCGTCCACCATGCTGTTGCTGATCACCGGAAGAAGAGGAGAGAACTTTGCACCACCCGCGCGCGAGACCTGCAAGAACGGTGAAATGGAGAGGTCATTTTTAAACGCGCGTGCACAATGTCAAGCAAGCGGGCGAGTGGGCGAGTGCGCGCGCGCGTCAAGAGGAGGCGGCAAAAAGAAATGGGCAACAAGGAGCAAGCACTGGGGGCGGCGGCGGCGGCGGCGGCAGACTTGTGTGTTCAGATCGATCTGCTGCCAGCCGCCAGTCTTGGCGACGCGCCGCACGCGATCGCCCGAGCGGGCGGCCCCGTTGCCAGCCAGCGTGAGAGTGAGAGGGAGGGAAGAGCAAAGGAGAAAGTCAAGGCGGAAAGGTGGGCGGCCGTCCGCTTTTTCCAGCCGACCCACAGCGCAGTGGGTCCCACGACGAGCAGCCTGATTCGCGGCGGGGCAACCTTTGGGCGATGACTTCGGGTCACGACGAGTGTTTTCGACTTATTCGTCGAGGCGAATTACCTTCAATCGACAGAATGCGGTGATCTACGTGGGCGCACGCGTTCCTGACGGGGGCTTTTCCAATACCGATGGCCGAGATCTCGGCGGCAGTCTGTTCATGGTTGGGTTAGCCGCGTGGCGATCTACACCGCGCAACCTATTCGAGCTGCTACAAAGAGGGGATTTTGGCAAGCAATAATGAGGGGGAGGGGGATTTTGACAATCAATAATAACGGCACAACGTTGTGTTCTTCTCATCTGACCGACTTTACTTTGATCACATCAAGCAGATTTGGCATTCCACCGTGCGGGGTGCCAGGAGGGGGATCGCACGGCTCCAATTCGCTAGCGCGATATGACTTTCGGTCGAGGGTGTCCGTACGCAATGTCGGGCGGATCGCCAAGACGACCTTAGGTACCTCGTATCAGATATCCATTGAAAGCTCCTTGCGGCACTACTCGGAAATCTTGCGCCACAATAGACGTACTTTGAACGGGGCGCTCAGCTTACCGAGATAGTTTGGCTATGAGTCGGTCCAAATACCACAAAATTATCGTCGACTCTTGGTAGTAACTAAACGGCGATTGCGAGAAGCGCTCGACGTTGCCCATTGACATTGTTCGGATGCCAATTAGAGCAGCATTACCGATTGGCTAGACCGGTAGTAAACCGTGCGGGCTTCGTCTGAATGTCTCTCAGGTTTTAGGTGCAGGACCTCACCTATCCTAATACCACTCGATCTGGATGCTAGAGAATTCTGCCGAGCCTTGCATTTGCCTGCTTCTTTCCGGGTGACCATTTTCCCTAGCCTTCGTCTAGCTGTCCGCAACCAGTTCTCGGACGACCGCGCACCCACAGACGAGTATGATTGCGCTGATAATCGATTTCAGAGACCCGTATCTCTGCTGCTCGGTTACCGCCGCCCTATCGCACTAGTTCCAGTCCTAGTGGAGGGTTTCCACTTGTTCCCACTCACAGCACCCCCACAACCTCTCCCGGTCCCACCACAACATACAATCTGCTGTCGTCAGTGATCGTCCGTCATTCTACACTTTATAAGGGGCGGGACTGCGTGGACCTAGAATTGTGTGTCTACTCTATCTCTCTCGAGATCTGACAGGGTGACCCTCTCAGCGAGCGTTCTCCATCGGTCCCCACGTCCTTCCCCTCTGCTCTCTCGCGTGTTGTTGTTATTGTCGCTGTTTGGTCGGGGATCGATGACGGACGTTCCCCGGCGAGTCTCCTCTTCCACAGTACGCGCCTCTCTACGTGGGTGACCAGCTCAACGCAGAGCACCGGTGGAGGAAGTCGGTGTATGGTCCGCGAGGGCACATAAAGTGCGCTAGCCACTTCCGATTTGGCCTGCTCAGTTTGCGCTCGAACAACATGGTACGACCGGAGGGTGGAGGTTCTCGAGTTGCCGCTAACTTTTCCACGTAGCAGCGGATATGCGGTAGCGAGCAAGAAGAAATATCCCCCTGAATCTCGTCAACGGGGAAAGCTATCGAGGAGCGGTAAAAAGTATCTTGTAGAACTCGGCGAGTGTTGATCAGCGCACCCCTTGTTGGAATCTGGAAATCTCTCTAGCGCGGCGTAATCCGTAGCCCCAAAACGGGCTCTCGAGTTTCGCGTACAAGGACCCGCGCCGCGTAAAACCACTGCATTTCAGCGACCCTGAAAACCTACGAAACCGCGAAAGTTCCAGCGAAAACGGATGATTTTTGAATGGAAACAGATCACCCGAAATGACTGGACTGCCGTGCCCGCGTGCAAGAAAGCCGGCGTGGCTTGGCGAGGTCCTCGACTAATCCACTTTAACAAGGCTTTTATCGAGATTAAGTGGCTGATAGGCTTCGCTTAGCCTATGCGAGGCTTACCGAGCGTCCAGCCTCGGCAAAAGCCCTATTAAAGTGC
>JACMII010000106.1:0-42330 GCA_014805405.1 Bunonema sp. RGD898 | reverse complement strand
CTGGCCAATCTCATTGCACGCTACCAGGTAACCGTGCGATTGGATGTGTGAGTGCCGACTCTCAGCTCGTGCCGCTTCATCACGGCGAACTGCCCGATATGTACAAGGAGCGAAGCGTCACCATGCAAGTGCGCCCATTTTCTTGTCGCGTTCGCGAGCGATCGATCTGATACAAGCGATCGTGCACCGCACTGAATCTATTGCGACACGAACACCAGAACAGTATTCCGTAACACTGTGGTCGTTTTATCGCGGATTACATGTAAGATTAGTCATGAATCAGGTTACAGCCCGACTGCGAATCGTCCTTGCAGTAGTTGATTCGTTCTGGTCTGTAGATCTTGCAATTTGGCCAGACAATCGGAGTCGTTTGCCATCGCGAACGACCGTCCCGCGAACAGCGTGTTGATCAATGCCTGTTGACAGGGGTTCTGTGCAACGGGACTCTTCTTCAGCTGCGTCCATCCAAGCGATCTTCTCTCCTCGTTCGTCAGCATCAATGACAGAAAGACTGGCGTTAGCTTGGTGATCTGCAATTCTCGGCTTGTAGACAGTCGTACTCTGGCACGATCGATCGCCCTTACACCGGCCGACTTGATGCTCAGGGTCTCAATGTACGGCCACAGAACATATTGGGATGATTCCGGTCCCGACGGGAAACTTTCATTTCCTGCCAACGCATTTCCATCCGCGTAGATTTCCACCAGTTTGTCGTTGGACTCCAGTCCCGAGAGCGTCGTTAGTCCGGCTTGTGTCACGTCGAGAAACTGAGGGAAGCGTTCACGAATCACATTATAGAATGCTCACAACCTGCAATTGCGGGAAGGTTGCGCCAATTTCCGTGAGGTTCACTCCTTTTTGATAGCTCAACGCGAGCGCCGTAAGTTGTGTGGAGTTTAGTGGCAACTTTGCGGGTGCCAATGTCGGCGGTATAACGTAGACCGGCTGACAGCTGTAGTAGGCGGAAGTCGTACGACTCTCGCTTGACATTAATCCAGAGAAACTGAAGACTTGGAGTTGTTGAAGGGGAGCGAAGACTGAAGCCGGGATTGACGTCAGCCGATTGCCGCCAATGTTGAGTGAGACGAGATTGGGAAAGTTTTCGAACGAAGGAAGCGTCGTCAGTTGATTGCAGGACAAGTCCAGTGTCAGAAGATTCGAACTCGAGGCCAAAAAGTTGGTCGGCAACGCTGTGAGACTACTTCCGCTGAGAGTGAAGTGTTCGAGTTTCGACAAGTTGCCGAGTTTCTCCAGTCCGCTGATCGTATTCTGTGCGTTCGAAGAGAATCGGAAATATTGTAGTCCAGTCGCCAAAGAAATCCAATCCGGCAGAATGAAGTTTCCAACTTGGCTGCAACCCTGTCATTTCGCCCTATCAAGCTAAATCTACTAGAGAGTGAGGGTACGAAGTTGGGTCGGATCCTCCGTCGGCGAAATCGTGTCCATTCCCTCGATCCCGACACTGCTGAACACCAGCGATTGTAAATTCGGAAACTTTCGAGCCAGACTGGACACGTCGGTGAAGTTCTGAGTGATAAAGTAGCCGCGCGAAAAACTCAACTGTATTCAATCAGATTAGCTGCACTCTACGATTGTTCATACCTCTAAGATGTCCTCCTTGCGTTGGAAGTTCTCCAGGAAGTAGTACAATTCTGCCAAGTTTTGAGGCGCCGTCAAGACGTTGTCCGCCAGTTGGACGCCGAGTCGGCTATATCATCCCGTTACATGTCAAAGACGTGGAACATACGTAACATTGATCGTGGAAATCTGGTCGAACACCTGCTCGGTTGCGTTCGGTCGGCCCGGTTCCCAACAGTAGGTCAGACTTGTCTCTTCAGAACGATTGTACGGAAGACTGAAGTTTGAGCAAGAAATCGCCGGAACCGGGACGACAGTGTATGGATTCGTGGACCATTGCTGCGGGGGACGACGAACTCCACAGATCGGCGCTGCTGAACGCCCGTTTGATCATCATCATTGCACATTGAAGAAATGCACTGAGGATAAGAGAGTGAATGCATCTCGGCGTACACCACGTCGTCGCGAAGTCTCCCTTCTCGTAGATGTTCGCGTACAAGTTTGGGGAAGAGCTGTCAATTCCCAGCGAGTAGCAGGGGTCCTCTCCCACCGGAGCCGAATCGACAGGATAGTTTCGATTGTATACGGTGCTCCTGTGATTGATTTCATCATAAAGCAAAGTAAGGTGAAACGAACATTCCAAAATTGCTTTGGTAATACTTTTCGAAGTCGGTGCACGACACTTGCTGGCTGGCCAACGAACATTGGCTAAACTGGCGGATAATAAATGCAGAATAGAAAATAGCTTACAACGTTAGTGCCAGAACGAGAGCCGCGAGCCGAGGCATCATTTCGGACGACGAATAGAGCACCTCCATTTCCGCCTGCAAAGATTCGTGGCGCAGTTCGCGCGTGCCGGAAATTGAACCGAAACGGAAGATGCCTTCTGACGCAGGTGCACAAGTCTCCAATAATTGCCTTGTGCCAGCCAAACTTGGTCGTCGTCGTCGTCGCACCACCACCACCACCACGCCATGACAAGAATGCGTCTGCTGTTCGTCTGGCTCTCGTTCGGATTCAGCCTTGTAAGATGCGAACCCACCGTCACGTTGGGGCTCTACGGGAGCATAGCGGCCGCTCAGATGACCCCCTTCTTGCATGTACGGCGACTGTAGCCTTGTTGGTGATTTGAAAGACTGACAGTATTCAGTCCGCCGCCGTCGGTCTCTTCGTCGGTATCCAAGAGTTCGGGCTAATGCCAGAGTACTTTGGACCCAAAAATTCGACAAACGCTTCCCGAAATGCAATCGATCTTCAACTCGTCGAGACGAACGCGACCAGCGTGCAACGCTACACGTTCGTTTAGTCTAATGCGTGAATTGGGGAAATTTAGCCAAGTGGTCGATCTGCTCTTGTCCGGCAACGTCTCTAATCTCGTGATGGTCGGCTTCGAGCCCGCGTCGGATACCGACACGTGTGCCGCTCTCGGCGCTCTGACTCGTGCCTTCCTCATGCCGTCCATTTGTGTGGTACTTGCCCTTCCGCAAACTGAAACGAAAACTCTGGCAAGCAAAACTGTGATATGTCTAAATCGATTGAAGCCTCTACGTCTGCAGAATGTCGTGCACTGCATCTAGCCATAGACCAAAGTCGACTTCACTACCATTGCGATTTAGGTCTGCAACGCCGCGGAAATCGGCGACCCAGCCTCTCCGTCGAACGTTCTGCTTCAAATGACGCAGACCACCTATGATCTTTATCAAGCGGTTGCGACTCTGGTCGTACAAAATGGATGGACCCAGGTCGGGATCCTGTCGACGTACTCCTCTGCCGGCGTCCGTTTTTCTCGCCGCATAAATAAACTGTCGATCAAAACGATTGCAGGCCAAAAGCCCGGACAAGATGGCAATGTTGGCGGACATTCTCGCCTCTCGCAACGTCTCAACGATTTTCACGGATCGGCTGCTTGCGAAGGCATGCTCTTCTGGTTCTATGTAGCAACGCGCGTAAAACTCGTTTAGAGCATGCCGATGAGCGGTCCACTCGAAGGAATGCTCCCCACTCTGCTTCGACAATACAACACGATGCGCGTCGTGATTTTGCTTGCGAGCGATGTTGGCGCCGCAGAGCTCTTCTTCAGTGCACTGTCAAGAATGGGATTGCTTCAAACTCGAAGACTGAGCATTTTGCTAGTTGACTACGCGGCCAGGACATCGCCCTACAGTCAGGACTACTTGTTTCACGCTGCATACGAGACCTGCGCAAATGGCCTCGGAACGCTGGCGGATTTCATGGTCGCCGAGCTGATGACCGACGTCCTGATTATCAGCCCCGACACGTCAACTCTGTTCAATGCTACCGCGAATAACCCGAACCTTGAAAATCAGCTATTGGAATTTCTATCGAATCCACCATGTCCGCCGCTATGTTCAAGCTTCTCGTCGCCGCATGATACGCTCATCAACCTCACCCTGAACCCAGTTGCGAGCTATCTCAATCGGGTGGCTGTCCAGAACGGCTACGATATGGCATCACTTCTTGTGTCGGCCAAGCGATCCAACCTACTTGATGGTGGAATCGTGGATCCGGTCAAATGGATATCCGCAATGAAGAAGCTCACATTTCCGGGACTGCTTGGGGGGATGAAATCGTTCTATTCTAACGGGATCGTGCGGACTCGCTACAACCTCTACAAGTTGATCTATCCGAGCTTTAACGTTGAGAAAGGTGATTTTCAAATTGAACCTTACAACGCACATTTGCAGGAAATCAAATGCCCAACTTGACGGCAGCCGGAGCACTGATGCCGGACGCGAATGGACATGTAAATGAGTCTTTGCTCCACTTTCGAATCATCTTTTAGCACGTTGTAATCCAAAATCGCACCTTGCTCCATTTGCCGAACGACGCCTGGCCCAGTGACCAACTCCCATGCGGCGTCAACTTTGAAAACTGCCCGCTACCGAACAGTGCGGCGACTCTTACGTTATGTTGTGCACAAAACCAAAACGGCAGCAATTCTCACCGCCTGGGAAATTGCGACCGTCTCCGTGGCCGGCGCTTTGGCCATCATCCTCAGCGCAATTATCGCCGTGCTGCTACGGTAGCGGAAGCCCTTCGTTCGTTTTCTACGGAAATTGACGAGTCTAGCTTCATTCGCTACGAACGCATGCTGGACTCTTCCGATTGGCTGGTAAAGTCGGCCGACGTCACTCTAAAGGAGGCTGTTCACGCGAGCACGACCGCCGGAAGTCAACTGAGCATCGGAGTGAGGATCTGCATTGCACTTTGCGATACAACACGTCTAACATACTTAGGCGAGTTTCCTGTCGCGTGGTGGCGAAGATGAAAACAGTGAAAACACAATGCCGACGTTGCATTTCTACCAGGCGAATCTTGCAAAGGCTTTTCGAAGACGGAATCTCGCAAAAGCGGTACTTCCCAAGAAGCCGAACCACAAGAGCCCGTCCGACGAGTGGGACTCCGTCGTGGACTGGCATTTGGCGCAGTACAACTCGGTCCTGTGCACGGTTCGACGTGTTCGTGCGGTCGATCTGCGACTGACGCGTGACGTGCGCGAAGAGCTGCACAAGTTGTACGCAACTCGACACGATTGTCTGGCCGCATTTCTCGGAGTAATCGTCGAACCGCCGGCTCGAATCTTCACGCTTCACGAATATGGGTTGCGGCGTTCCCTCAATGTAAGCCAAGCGGCTCTTGCGTACGGTAAAGTCGCGCGTAGGATCTTCTGCACGACGATGCGCTTCGTGTGGACGCCACGTTCCAGCTCCACTTCGTCAACGATCTCCTGTCAGGATTGCATCATTTGCACGGACGCTCCTCTGTCGGCTATCACGGAAACCTCAAGAGTACGAACTGTATCGTCGACGCGCACTGGCGCGTCAAGTTGGCCAACTTCGGGATGCGATTCGCCCGTCAGAACGAGATGCGGGCTGGTGCGAAGGACGCGGCGCGACCTGACGGTACGTCGTCGTCGTCGCCGTCGTCGCTCGACTGTTACTGCAGCAACCGCAATTTCAGATCTGCTATGGTCCGCACCCGAAATCCTACGAACCCCGGACCCCGATACGCTTTCTCGTCACGATCTGATGATGGGCGACATCTATTCCCTTGGGATCGTGCTCTTCGAGATCTTCGCCCGGACCAATCCGTACGGCGACGAGGATGACGGCATTGAAACCGAGCGACTGATCGAATTGATTCGCTTCCCATCGCCGGACAAGCTCGTTCGACCTGACGTCAAGGCGATTGTCGGGATCGCGCCTCCGGAAGTGATCAAGGCCATGGAGAAGTGCTGGCGCGAGGAGCCGACGCGGCGACCGACCATTCAGAGGACCCAGAGCATGCTGAAGTCCGTCACCAAGAAGCTCAAGAAGTCGATCGCCGACAACGTGATGGAGCTGCTGGATCGCTATCGCAACAGTCTCGAGGACGTCATCGCGGAGAAGACGGGCGAACTGCAGCGGGAGCGCGAGCGGAACGAGCAACTCCTGCTTCAGCTTTTGCCGCGAAGCGTGGCCGTCGCGCTGAAGGAGGGTCGGCCCGTCGAGGCGGCGCACTACTCCAACACGACGATCTACTTCTCGGACATCGTCGGCTTCACGGCGCTCTCCTCGAAGAGCACGCCCGTCCAAGTGGTGTTGATGCTGAACGCACTCTACACCTCGTTCGACTCGATTCTCGACAAGTTCGACTGCTACAAGGTGGAGACGATCGGCGACGCGTACATGTTCGTCTCGGGGGTGCCCGACGAGAACGGCGACTCTCTTCACGCCGGCGAGGTGGCGTCAGCTGCGCTTCGGCTCGTCGACACGATTGCGGCCTTCTCCGTGAAGCACGCGCCGGAGGAGAAGCTCCGACTCCGAGTCGGGCTCCACTCGGGCGCGGTCGTGGCAGGCTGCGTGGGGCGACGAATGCCGCGCTACTGTCTCTTCGGCGACACGGTCCTCATCGCGTCCTTGATGGAGCAGAGCGGCGAGCCGATGCGCGTCCAGGTGTCCGACGTGACCGCAGGCCATTTGGCGGCTTTGGGCGGCTACCGACTCGAGGAGAGGGGCATGGTGAAGCTGAAGAACGACGGCGAGCTGCGGACGCACTGGCTACTCGGATCCGACGAGAAGGCGCGCATTCGACGACTCGAAAATTGGGCCGCCAACGTCGACGGGCGACTTGCAAAGTTTGTCGCGTAACGCTCGTCTGTCCTCCCTCGCCCGATCATGCTGGCATCTAAATGTGTGTAGCTTGCAGCCGTTTCTTCTCTTGCCAAATAACAGCTGCACAGTGGCTATGAATAGAGTGAATGTTCGCGTCGCCGCAGAGCATCTCAATCCGCGTCCGGGGCGCGAAATTCATCGTCGTCGGAATTCAACATAACCCGATGTCGTGTGTGCTTTCGAGGCTGTGTCTGTCTGATTCACTTCGAGGCGTGCGTGTAAAGACTGGGAAAGTGTGTTCGTGTTCGTGTGACTGCCTTGTCTGGTTTCGCCGTTCCTCACCTGAGAGTTGTGTGCATCTCGCTTGCTCAAAGACTGCGACGCCGCCTCTCCAACGGTTTCTCGTCGTCTTGCAGTGGAACAACATTCGCAGCCGTAACAGCCGAGGAATTCACTGCCGTGTTCTCCTCCCCCTCCTGAGCATCCGGCAACCGGAGTATGGGCGTCGCCGACGAGGATGATGATGACGGGACGTCTGCACCAGCGAATCCCATTTCAGGCGTTGTTGCCTGGATTTGCGCGCGTGTTCCAGCTGGAAATCGCTTTGGACAATTACCGGTTGCTGAGAAGATTGCGTCGTTTGCACTTGAGTGCCCATGAAAAAGGGCGCGCATTTCGTGGCGTCCTCGTAGCTCGGAAGCGGCGGAAGTCGTTCATCTACACATCCACGTTTCAATTTGCTGTAGAATGCCCCCCCCAAATTACTGGTTTGCCGCGCTGCCTCTCCCAGGTACGGCGGCGGTCCCTCCATGGCGGCAACGACGAAACGATGTTGGGGAAATCGA
Organism: Bunonema sp. RGD898; assembly: GCA_014805405.1. Classification (NCBI taxonomy): domain Eukaryota; kingdom Metazoa; phylum Nematoda; class Chromadorea; order Rhabditida; family Bunonematidae; genus Bunonema; species Bunonema sp. RGD898. Next base: position 34,793 of record JACMII010000106.1, on the reverse strand, counting down.
TCTAGGAATTCGGCCGAAGAGACAGTCGTATGAATCCTTTGTTGCTGCTGTTGGCTTCGTCTCCCGTGATGCCTTGAGTTTGTAGACGACGACGTTGCTGCGGTGGCAGCATAGTCTGAGCTTCTCTCCCGGCTCTGGCCGCTCTGCATGCGGTGCTTCATCAGGAGGTACATCGAGACGACGAGGATGGCAATCATGGCCAACGAGAACACCGTGCCCGACACGTCGCGCGAGAAGAGCTGTTGCTGGTCCGGGTCGTATCGATTGAATCGATGGCTCTGTTGCTGATGCACCAGAGCGGCGGTCGCGTTCGCGTCCAGCTCGCAGTGGTTTCCGAGGAATCGCGGTGCGCAGGCGCATCGCCCTTGCCGCTCGACACCTCCATTCAGGCACACGACCTGTCGGCACTCGTCGCCCTGGAAGAAGGGCTCGCAACTGCAGTAGTCGTGCCGTCCGTCGAGTCCCGCGATGAGCTGTCCGTTCTCGCAGACTCGCTCGCATCGATCCCCAAAGAACGGCGGCGGACAGGCGCATCTCAAGCCCAGCTCGAACGAGTGGAACCCGTTGTTCTGGCACGGGACGAGCGGACGACAGAACGCGTCCAGAGGCGTTTGCGCCTTCGACAGGGCCGTCGAGCAGTTGCAGACGACGCCATGGCGAACGAAGGTCGCGGCCATGAGAAGGTAGCCGCCCTCGAAGAGCCGGCATCGAAGTGGACTGTCGAAGATCCGTCGATCGTCCTCCGCGTTCTCCTCCAAGATCTCGTAGTCCGAGGCTTGCACCGTGAAGTTGCGCACCTTCTGCAACAAACATTGTCTTCTTGCCGGAATAAATAAGCTGTGAATTACACAAAAGCCTATAATGAGCTGACCAGTTCGATGAGCAAAATGAAACGACTGCATTGTGCACTAGAAACGACGGACGCTTCTATTGGAAATCGACTGTTTGGATGAATCCGATCGAGTGGCTCAATCGATCTGACCCAACGAGTAGGATAGTTGTTGTAACTTTTCATTGACAAATCTCATATGCATGAGAATAAAAGAAAGCCCCTCCTCCTCGCGTACCTGCGGCGTCTCATGTTCGGGCCATCCGCCTTGGCAGCAGTGCACGCTGTAGTTCCTCGACACCCATAGTGGAGGAGGAGAGGGAGGCGCGTCGGGTGCTGCTGCTGCTGCTGCGGTCGCTATTGTTGCAAGGAGCCCGCAGAGGTAGACGGCGACCAGCGCCTGCTGCACGGCAACCCGACCACGACGGCACCACCTCATCGATGCCGGCCGCGCAGCAGTGTCAATCGTACCATCTCATCTCACTCGTTTGCGCATCGTACTCTGCATGGAGATGCATGTCATTCACGCGGGCATGCAATTATCGTTAGGGCTTAACTCCGAATACGGTCTGACAAAACGCGGGGGTAGAAAACTGGGAGACACATCGCGGGCACATCACCACGGACACCGGGATCCGGTCTGCCCAAAGTGCGAGTCACACAAATGAGCTGACACCGCCCACAAGTAAACATCTGACATTGCTGTTTGTGAGTCAGCGTGCATGCGATGGCGACACAAACATCGCACCCTATTCGCACCTCATTGGCATATCGTCGCGAATCACCACCACCACCACCACCATCATCATCATCATCATCATCATCATCGATCCATGGCTGCTTGGCTCGCAAACAACCGCGCTGGAAGAGAGGTCAATTTCGTAGAAGTGCAGCACCCGAAACAATCAGCCCAGTGTGTATAGTAGTGACTGGGCTCTTTGTGCTGCTGCCGCCGCCCCCTCCCCCGAAATGCAATGGGCGCGAGCCGGGGAATGGAATGTCAGACGAGGAGGACGGAAGTGGAAGTGGCCGCCGCTGACGGAGAGTGAAAGCGCTTCACTTTCACCCTGCGGTTCGACAGCTTAAGCCTGGACGGCAGGAATCCTGCACCGCGCCCCTTCATCCTCCCTCCCTCTCAACATGGGCGACGACACGAAGTGGTGAGGTCACATACAGGCAGTAGAGAGGGAGGGAGGGGGAAAGAGAAAGAAAGAAAGAAAGAAAGAGATAGGCATCTGCTGTAGCTGCTTGTAGCCGAGTAAACTGTCGGATGAGCGGACTACAAGGAACGACACGGCGCGTCGTCATCGTCGTCAGCAGCAGCAACAACAACAACAACAACGCACGGACTAGGAGGGGGAGCGAAGAGTCCGTCTAAGGAGCGAGACGTCACATGCACGCCTCGCACCGAACAGGCATTTCAGCATCAACAGCACGCGAATGGAGGGAAGGGCGTCACAAACAACACACCACACGACGAGTAGAAGAGCAGGGCAACAACAACAACAACAACAACAACAACAGAGGGCTCTTGCTTCTTTCCCACTTCCGTTTACGGCGGCCTCTTAACGACGCGTTCGCTCAACCTAGGCAGCAGAAGTGCACAAATGAGCGTGCGAGCAACATCCTGTGGCAAAATGAGCGCACGCGGAACTGTTTCGCCGTATCGAAACAGGCAGAGAACGCATAGATAGGTAATCTTTGTGGCCTTACACAAGGGGATTTGTTGTTAGAAAAACTTCACGCGCGCGCGCGCCTCACTTTGGCCGTTCACCTTGTCCGGAGCATGCTGCCCGCTTCCATCCAGCGCCATTCCATGGGGACAGAGAGCGGCCGCCATTTGGATTCGTCTCCGCGACGAGATGTTGGGGAACAGGAGAGAGCGGACCCAACAGAGGGGGGAGAGAACAAGCCGGCCGGCCGCACCTGGTCGTCTCTCTCCGCGCGGAAGTGGTGGTGGTGGTGGTGGCTGCGCCGGAAAAGGAGCCGCGTCGCCGCCCTTCCTTCCTTCCCCTCTTTCTCTGCATTTGCAGACAACATACATAGAGAGAGAGAGGCGCGCGCGGAAAACGCCCGCAGCCAAACCGGCCTTCAGTGAGAGTGGATTATAATGTGTATAGGGAGACGGGCACCCCTCCCCTTCTCCAGTAAGTCGATCCTCCTCCCCTCCCAATAATGACGGCAGACAGCGAGGAGGGGAGAAGTAGTGAGGTGGCGCCTGACCCGAATCTCCGCGCTGCGAAGAAGGAGTAGGAGGAGCAGAAGGCGTAGAATAATGAGCACCAGAGGGGAGTGTCTTTTGTGTCTCTTCCCTGCAAGTGCGGCGAGTCGAGAGGTCACACTTGCACTGCTGCTGGCGCGGCGAGCGTCAATTAACTCTTGCTCCTCCTCCTCCTCCGCCTTCTTCTCACCCTCTTCACCTTCGTCTTCTTCTTCTTCTTCCCGACGGCAGCAGGAGAAAACAGAAGGGCAGTGAAGGGAGTAGCGGACGGCGGCGGCGGCGGCGACGACGACGCCGACAACAACAACAATCCTCGTCTTCACTCTTTCTCTCCTCCTAAGTTACGAGCTCTTAGAAAGGGATGGAACAGAACGGCACAGAAGTGGGCAGAAAGCAGGGCTCGATGCTGGGACTGGCAATTATCAAATGGACGAGCGAATGAGAGAGAAAGTGCGTCATCCGGGCTTCGAACGAAGTCGCAAGATGATCTGCAAGAAGAAGAAGACCGACCGTCTCGAGTCTTCCCACTCCCTCGTCCTATTGGTCATGCACGGTAATGATAACGCGCGCGTGCGCAGGCAATGTGATATGAACGACGAAGACCCGCACACTTCACTCTGGTGTTCACTGAGGAAAACAACAAACGAATTCCCCTAGCAGTTGGTCAGGAGTAGCATGGACCACAACAATCCAGTTTCCGATGAGAACGAGCACGGCCACAAAGATGAAGAGGAGGAGAAAAAGGAGAAGGACTGTTGAGGGGAAAGGGAAGGGAAAAGTGGGATGGGATGGTTGCACCGATGCGGCAAAGACCCTTCGCTCGCCACCGAAGACCAATGGCAGTGTGAGCAGCAGCAGCAGCAGCAGCAGCGACAACAACTGCTGCTTCTGCGTGGTCTTGGTCACTAAGTGGCTGGGCGAATGCGACGACGACGACCTTCACGAGAAGGAGGGAAAGCGGCGCCACCACAACGTGACTCTCGCTCGACGTGATCAATCTCGTCCCTTCTCTCATTCACTCTCCCCTCCCCACCCCTCTCTCTCTCTCTTGTAGGCCCCTCATGTCGGCAGATCGACTGCGAACCAGATCGAGCACTCGAGGCCTTTACGCTTACAGTTGCTCAGCCACTCTGCATAAACAAACCACGAAATGCACATTGTAGACGATCCGGATCAATGCGACCGGCGAATTTTCGCGCACAGACGAGCGAGCAGGGAGACTACACCACAAATGGTGAGGCGGCGAGAGAGAGATATTCGGCTATTTGCGCATAGGGGATTACGCACCCTCACAACGGGGATTCAGGTTCTAGAGTGCGCAAGTGCGCAAGTGAGAGAGATGAGAGTGGTGTGGCAGATGGAGAGATGGAGAAACCTACACACGTCATGCATAAATGTCTCCCATCTCGGGAAGCGAGTTCAGGAGTCGTGACGAGAGTCTAAACGACTCCCATACTACATTTCCCTGCCCTCTTCTCTCTCTCTCTCTCTCCCCGATCCTCCTGACAACAGCCTAGCGGAAGGCAGAGTGCAGACACACGGAGAGAGAGAGGGAGTGAGCGAAGGAGAGGCGGGCACGAGGCAAAGGAGAAATTGCGCCCTTCCCCTCGCTCGCTTCCAGGAAACCTGCACGCATGCGGGATTAGCGCCGTCGAGGAGAGGCAGACTTTTAGAAGCAGACGCTCCCCCTCCTCGCTGCCACCACCTTCCATTTGCCGCACCTTCCTCCCGACGACCGACCTCTCAGCCCATCTTCTCCTCCCCATCCTCTCTGGTGGAAGGCACGCGCACAGGAACGAGTGAGTGCTGCCGAAGATGGCAGAAACGTGGACGAAGAGAGAAGGCTGCCTGCAAAGCGGGAGGGGAGGGGTAGCGAGGAAAAGAGAGCGAGCGAGCGCATTGCGTCAATGACTAGTTTTCTGAACTCTAGACGAGGGGAGGGACAGTGTACGTTCGATCATCACATGCTGCAGTCAGCCGCATGATCAGTCACACGTCTCGTTGTTCTCCTCCTCCTCTTCTTCTGACGGCAGGAAACCGCGAGCGCTCGCTCTCTTCTCCCCCTTTCTACCGCCGTGCCGTTGCTTGAGGCGAAAAGTGGGAGAGGGAGAGGAAGCCGAGGGGTGAACGGAATGGCCTTGCTTCCGGGGTGAAAAGAGACACGCGCTCGTACAGGGACGTGAACGTATCACGCACCGCACACAAAATTGTACAGGAAGCAGAGACGCGATGGTGGACTGTGTTCAGCGTGTGTACGCGTGTGTAGCATCAGGAGAAAAAGACGATGTAGAAGGGGAAGAGGAGGAGGAGGAGGAACGGAAAGGAAAGAGGCTAACCGCTGGTGGCAGCAGCGGCAGCTGCCGCCACCGTTGCCTTCTTTCTTCACTTTGCCAATTGCTAATCAAATTGCGGTGGCAGCAGCAGAACTCCTCCGTCTGCTCCCGGCATCGTTCTCTGTCTCGTCTCTCTCTCTCTCTCTTCGCAAGATTCGTAGCGGAATCTCGCTCGCTCTCTCTCTCAGAACGCCGCGTCACGTCTGCTGCGGCTGCTGCTGCTGGCCCGTTTCACATTGCACCGCCACCACATCCTCTCTCCATTGTTGCGCGCGCACGAACGTATCCACAGACACACCGCACACACACACATTGTGCATCCGCCTCTCCCCGTTCGGTGCGTCTGGACAAATAGAGAGAGAGAGAGAGAGTGAGTGACACACACACACACACAGTGCGCACACATATTCCGCTCGCTCGGGTTTCTCCCCGTCCGCACATGGCCGGAAGCCTCAGAGGGGGAGAGGGGGAGAGACTGGTCAGCCAGCCAACGCAGCACGGTCGACGCCGATTATTGTTCCCCCCCCCTCCCCTTCAGCGGAGCAGTCCATCGGCTGTGCTTGCGCGCGCGAGTTTGCGAAGCGCTTCACACCTCACCCCATAGCAAAGCCGCCGTTGCCGCTTCAGGGAAACCGGCTCGTCGCCGTGTGTGCATAGTCAAAACGCGCACGTGCATTTCTCCCCCTCCTCCTCCTTCCTCTGTCTTCATGATAGATTCCGTTGCGTCGACGCTTACACTCACACAGAGGCAGGCAGGCAGGAAGAGCGAGCAAGTGCGCGCACACACGCGAGGGAGCGGACCGGACAAAGAGGCGAAAAGGAGACGGAGAAGAAAAAAGAAGAGAAGCACAACACCAAAGAACATGGGTGCAGCAATTTTCGCGCGGCGACGGCGACGGCAGCAGCAGCTTTCTCCAGAGCGAATGTAGCAGCTGCCACTATTGGTAAAAGGGGCAAGGAAAGGGAGAGGTGAAGGATGGAGAGAGAGAGAGAGTGCGCGCACGCGCGATATGACACATCCAGTACGCCGTAGTAAGCGCGCGAGGCCATACGCATGCATATGGAAGGGAGAGAAAGAAAGAGACGGCTGGTGAGGAAATGAGATGAAAAAAGAGGGCGCTTTTCGATCCCACACCGTCCCAGGGCTTTACAGCGCCGCCGCCGTTAGAGCACACACTAAACGGGGGAAACGAGAGCCGGCCATGCGCAGCTTTCATCGAGATCTCCGTCCACAAGTTGTGCACGGCTCGGGGAGGCGGCGAGCCGTGCGCGCGACAGTCTCCCCTCGTGTTCACTCTCGCCGGAAATGCCGGTGACGGCACTACAACGTCGAGTGGCAGCTAGGAATAGAACCGGACGTCGCGACTCCGAACCACTCGACGACTGGTCGGCAACTCGGCGAGCTCGAACGTGACCTTGGCGCGTCCGATCGACCTTCGCCTGTCTGGTTTCCTACGAATTCTCACGCACGGCACCCGCTCCCGCATTCCTTCCCCCCGCCACACGTCCGAAACAACACCCAGCAAAAGTTCCCGACCGCCCCCAATCAATCGGCTCGTCCGCTTTATTCGATAACGCCAAGACGGGGCAGAGCGATGTGGATTTGTGCGTGTGCGGGGGCGCAACAACGGAAAACAAGAAGTCGACGCGTGGAAACGGGAGAAGTGGTGGTGCGCGGTGTAGAGAGTTGTGTCGTCGTCGTCTTCATGCGGAGGGGGGACAGCGCACGAGAAGAGCGACAACGACGACGACGACTTGAAGAGCCACCGCTCTAACGGTACGACTTCTGGTAGCGGGCGCGGGCCGACGGTCCGCCGAACTTCTTGGACTCGCGACGGCGCGGGTCGGCGACCAGCAGCGCGCGGTCGTACTGCGCGAACGCGTCCTTCAGCTCCTTCTTCGACTGCTCGTCCACGTACCTGCGCGCGCATGCGAACGGATAAGTCCCCCCTCATGGCAATACGCTCACTTCTGGTAGTAGGAAACGAGCGACTTGGCGATAGCCTGGCGGATCGCATAGATCTGGGCCACATGACCACCGCCGTTGACGCGCACGCGGATGTCGACGCCCGCGAAGCGGTCCGCGCCCGCGATCAGGAGCGGCTCCTGCAAACAATCACTCTCCCTCTCTTCGCCGTAATTCCAATCACGCGAGCACGCATTCACTCATCTCTCACGGCTACACAAATGAGCAAGGAACGGAAAGGACCTTGAGCTTGGTGCGCAGGATCTCAGGCTGCACCTGATCCAGGGGACGGCCGTTCACCTGCAACACCCAATTTCATCTACCACAGTCCACAAACGCTCGACCCACCTTGATGAGACCGCGTCCGCGCTTGCAGTACGCCACGGCGGTGGCCGACTTCTTGCGTCCGAACACCTGCACCGACTGAACAGCCTCCTTGGGCGTCTTCGAGTCGCCGGCCATTTTTGCCTCGGTTGTTTGCTGCTGGTAGCTGCGAAACCCTGTATGATCAAACTCGTTTTACACGGCGACGATCACACACAATTCGTTCGTCGCCCTCAAGGATCAGTATCAATTCGGTCTTTCGAACCGTCTTCCATCGTCATACACATCATCGTTCGCTCCTCAGTAATAGAGGTCTCGTGTTTTCCGAAAGCCATCGCCGTGCGCTACACGTCCGAGGAGGATCAGTCGAGTGATTGGTGGTGTGTGCGTCTACTTGCTTGCTTTTGCGATGCGCGCTCTCCGGAGGCAACAACAAGACGACGATGACGAAGAAGAAAACAACAGCAACAACAACGGTGCGCTCAACAATGATGGGTGGTGGTGGTGATGTTGTGTGTGGTGTAGTCGTCGTACCCGCTCGCTATTCCTCCATCTCGTCCTCCGTCTTGGTCTTCTTCTTCTTGGAGACCCGGTAGGCGCCCACGACGCAGGCGTGGTTCCGTTCGTACGGCTCCAGCGTCACCTGAAAGAGTTGCGTCACACCTCGGAAGACTCGAACGTCGACAAGCGACCGGGTAATAGAAATGTGTAAATGCGCACCTGCTCGCTCATCTTGAACTTCTCCTCGCGTAGCTTGTTGACCTCGCCCGCGAAGACGGCCTCCGGCTCGGCGGTCGAGTCGATGCAGTTCGACTTGATCGAGATGACGCAGTGGCCGCCGTTCTTCAGGAAGTACTGCGCGTTGTGCGCCACGATACGCGCCTGGTCGGGCTGCGCCACGTCCGAGAAGATCGTGTCCACCATGCCTGAGCGTTTGACGAATGATCTCTCGCTTCGAGCGGCAACGAATCTCTTCTCACCGACGAGCATGCGGTACTTGTGCGGATGGCGCGCGTCCTCGATGATCGGCACGATGTTCGGACGCTTCTTGGCCACGTTCAGGAGATCACGACCAGAGCGGTGCGAGAACTCAACCGCATAGACGATACCGTCCGGGCCGACGACGTCCGAGCACTGCAAGCAAAGGAGTGGATCGAGTCGACGAAAGAGGAGCTTACATGCGAGACGGTGGTTCCCGAGGCGGCACCCAGGTAGAGGAGCTTCGTTCCGGGCTTGATGTGCACCTCGCCGAGACCGGCCATGATGGCGGCCGCGAGCTTGGAGCTGAATGCGCCTGTCAGTGCAAACACATTCCCCGAGCAGGTCATACCGGAAAGGATTCCAGGCGCGGTACTCAGTCGCCTTGCCGTCCGTCTCGACCGAGACGCGCTTCTCCGAGTAGACCGACTCGCCGGGCACCATGTTCACGGTCGCGAGAACATCCTCCTTGCCCTTCACCACGAAGACGCCTGAATGATTTCAATGATGATTCAGACCACGCTTCGCAAGCGGTAAATACCCTCGTGACGGTGCGGCTCGACGACCACGCTCTTGCCGCCGCGGAATCCACCGGCTCCGCCACCGCGTCCACCTCCTCTTCCTCCGCGTCCGCGGGGCGATCCACCGCGAGGCGACCCTCCGCGGCCAAAGCCTCCACGGCCGAAGCCGCCGCGTCCACCGCCACGATCTCCGCCACCACCGCGTCCGCCACGAAACCCTCCTCCTCCACGGTCGCCGCCGCGGAATCCACCGCCGCCACCACGGAATCCACCGCCGCCTTCACGATCACCGCCGCCACCGCGGAATCCTCCGCCTCCACGACCGCCGCGGAATCCACCGCCGCCGCCACCACGGAAACCGCCGCGGTCTGAAAATGAACAAATTAATATTAAGAATATTATTCCGCTTCGCCAACACACAACTTGGTCATCGTATTTGGCCCTTCAAACGACAAAGACAAAATTCATGTGCAAAATCAAGTCTCACCTCCGCCGCCGCCACCGCGTGGGGAGAAGCCCATTGCACGAGGTGAATGGGGAGAACGCTGAAAATCTTGTTTTATAAGCTAAAAACAGGCATCAAGCAGGGGAAACAGTCATTCTCTATCACTTTAGGCGAGCACACAGCCCGCGCGCACGGCCACGCGCAGCCACATTCGCGATGAGACCGCGCGTGTATTTTGCAGACGTGCAGTGTGGAGCGACCCCCTCCCCCCGCTCGAAGAGGGAAAATGATCGGGCCGGCATTCTTCGCAGTCACAATGAATACTTCATTTTATTATCACTTTTGGCACCCTTGTTCTGTCAGTCCCGCTCGCTTGCCCGAATGTGCCCTGTATTCGAAGAATCTTCTCTAGCTCTGAAAATCCTAGTCGATGAGCTGCGCCACCGCGTACTCTCCGGTCACCATCCAGCTGAGGTCGTTCTCGTCTCTTGTGGCCGCTGTTTCCGCACTCAATCCTGCCAGACACTCGGCTTTGAGTGTTCGAAGCGCCAAGATCGGTCGAAGTGTGAATTCGCCGAGCGCCTTCTTCATCGGCGTGTCAAACTTCCAGGGACGGTCGCCGATCAACTTCCTGTAGTTCAGATCCCCCTTGAAGATGAGCAGATTGGACGCCGAGAGCTGGATTTCTCGTTCTCAATGAAGGCAATTCACAGCCACCTCGTTCCACAAGTCCTGCGCCTCGAATTGCATGGTTTCGAAGGGCTGCGAGTAGCAAAAGTATGCGTGGCTGGAGAAGACGAGACGTCCAGCACGTTGTGCTGTCGAAAGTCGATCCGCTAGATTGGACGCCGCCGGAAGTTTGGCCAACTCCTCGAGGGTCCAGGAAAAATCACTGGGCGTGACGTCCGACACGAACCAGGGCATTGGCTGCAATTCCCCTTACTGAAATGCGTTCTAAAGCGGTCTACCTTTCCGTGGAGATGAACCACATCAAATGCCTTCGCTGAGTGGAGCAGAAAATCCACGAGCACCAAATCGGCGACCAATTCCACGCCCGCATTGTCCAGGACCACGTCGAGGCGTCGCTTCTTGTCGTGAGGCCGCGCCCCGTGCACGAAGGGAAGAATCACTCGATCCACAACGGAGTCCAGATCGTTCGTCAGCAGGAAAGAGTCTCGCGCTGCAGCCGCTTCGGTTGGAGATACACCCTCCACGTGCTTTCCGCCCGAAAGCGACAAATCGGCCTGGTTGCCCCACAGACACATCTGGACCAGAATTTGGCGAGCACTTCCAAAGCCAAAAGACCTTCGACAACGTGATCGCGGTCGCACGAATCTCATCCGACGCGTCGATTGATCGGACCTCCTCGAGAAACTTCGCGGCGTCGGAGATTTGCGGAATGCTGCGTACGTGTGTTCTAAGAGGAACAAGATGTGAAAAATCGCACTGTCCAATGAAGGACGCCTGCTTCTGGTGCGCAAAGACGTCCTCGTTTTTCAGGAAGCGCGACTCCGCGAAGAAGGACTAAATTGGCCCTTCAACGTTGGGTTTCACAGCAGGGCGAGGGAAATTACCCAAATCCTGCGGTACAAGTAGCACTCGACGAAGAGCCACGGCACGTTGTACCAGGTTGGCGTGCCCACCTGCGTTAAAACCATTTCGCAGGCCCAAATCGTCATCACTACCACCTCTTTGGTGTACTTGTCCATCCACTCTCCGTAATGCCCATTCGCCTCCTCTCCGACGATTCCCGTCAGCGGCTTGTTCGTCATCAGCTGATACCGCATCTCGGACATCGAATGAATGGTCGCCTTCAAGTCCTCGTCCACGTCCTCGCCGAATCGCGCGATCAGCTCGTCGCGTCGCCTGTGCATCGAGTCCACGCATTTCGTCACGATCTCCGGCCATCGGTGGACGATCGTCTTGTAGACAAAGGTCCTGCACCATCCCTCTCGTCATGCTTTTTTTCTCTCCCTCTCAACGTTCCAAAACGCACCCCTCCTTCTCGCCGTTCAGCTGCGCGGGTCGCGCCATTTCCCGAGCCGTTGGTTCAGCGCGCGCGCGCACCGTCGATCGATAGCCCGAACATGTGGAGCGCTTCGCTGTGGTCTGCGCGCGCCACACTTGAATTCGTCGCTTCTTCTCTTTCTCTCTTCTCCGCTTTCATCGCCCTTTTGTGTGTTCCACTTGCGCTCTTCTTCTTCTCCTCCTCCTCCTTGCTTCTCAAGCGAGAGGGAGAGAGCACTCACTTGTCCTCGTTTGACTTTCCCATCCCGTCGATCTGGAGCAGCGCCTTCTTGCGCGCTTTGTGTAGTTTCTCTCTCCCCCCCCCCTCCCTCTCCCTCACTCTTTGCGTTTCTCTTTAGCGCCCCTCCCTCGCTCCCGTCACGCGCAGCACTCGCCGCCGCCGCCGTCGTCGTCTTCTTCGCGTCACTGTTGTCGCGCGCGCGCGCGGCGCATCTCCTCCCCCCGTCGTGCGCATCGGTCAACAATCCCCGAGTTCGTTCTCCTGTCCGACACTCCTTCCCCCTTCTTCTCCTCGTCCTCCTCTCCCATTTCCGCCGCCGCCGCCGTGCGCGCTCACACACGCACTTTCCCCTCCCCGTCTTGCTCAACTCAACCAGCACTAAAACAGCCTCGAGAGAAATCTGTCACTCCCATCGCTGCTGCTGTCTGGTCGCTGTGTGTGTGTGTGTGTGGCCAGTGGCCAAAAGGCAGATGTGGCTTAGTCACCTACTGCTTTCCCTTTTGAAATGCTCATTACCCAACTGCTGCCACCAGCACTAGTGGTTGGATGTCGTGACTTTCGCTTCATGATTTCCGTGATTACTTTCTGACCCTCTCGCTCGCCCGCCCGCCCACCGAACCGCACGTGTCGCGTCGTCGATCGCCCATCTCTTTGGTCATTCTTTCTGTTTGCCCGTCTGCCCGTCTGTCTGCATCGTCAACATCATCTCGCCCATACGGCTGTTGTCGTGCCCAGAGCCGTCTTTTCTTAGAACATTTAGTCATTCCTCTCTCGATGTGTCATCTTTCTCCTCCTTTCTTGAATCCTGTTGTCAGTCTGCCTGCCTCTGCCACCTACTGTCGAGCGTCACCTTTCTTGGAGCGCGAGAGAGAGATAAGGGTGACCACGTACGCTAGGCCTGCGTTCTTCGCCCCCCGAAAGCGCAGCATTGTTTCTTTTCTTCGCTTGTTCCCCTCACTCGTCGTTTCCCCCCTCCCCACGCCTGTACACACCTCGTCAACACGACGGACGCCGACGCGTGTCCTCGTTTTGCCGCCACTTTGGCGAGCTTGTGCGTCTGTTCGTGTGCGCGTACACGCGCACGCGCGGAAAACCGCTCGTCGTTCGTCTCTTCCACTCCCCCACCCCAACGCACACGCTTTCCCTTTCGAGTGTGCGCGCTTCCCCCTTCAGCGCATCGTTCCTCTCTCTCTCTCTCTCTCTTCCAGCTCTTGCTGCCATGCCGCTCCTGTTCTTGCGCCGCTCCTGTATTTTATGGCGGGTCAATAATGCACGTGCATGCGCGCGCGCGCGTTCTGCATCATGTTCTTCGCGAACCACCGAGATAAGCAACGAGCCTATCTTCGTCTTGCATCTTCGCCCCTTTCTTGTCTTCACCTCGACTTTCGCTTCTTCTCGGAGTATGTGCGCACATACCTCTTCCTCCTTCCGGTATGACGGTGACGAAGGAGAGGAAGAGCACGAGGCGGAGGAGAAAGAAGAGGAGGAGGATGATGATGATGATGATTGGCGGCTGTGAGCATGCGGTGCCGCGCCCTCTTCAGCCGTCCGGCTTGCTGCGCCCTGTCCGCAACACCCTCTCAGCCGGCACCGCTGCACCGCCAGCTTCCTCTTATAGTCGCCTAGGCGCGGAGGAGAGAAGCAAGTTTGCCGCGCGCGCGCACGCGCAGCCGCCTCCTCCCGTATGCATACACACACACCACTGGTCAAGACGGCGAGTGGCTGGCGCGTGGACTAGTGGCCGACGACGACGACTGACAGCGTCAGCAGCGCGCGCGCGCAACTGCCGCTGCGGACGATTTGCGCCGTGCGCGTACGCGCGAGCACATTTGCTTTAAACGCACTCACTGTTACAGAGGCTGCCGGCGTTGGTCTATTCACGTATGCGTGCGCGCGCACACGCGCTAATTGCAATCCTGTCAGTCACGGGCGTAGCCAGTTTGTGTGAGTGTATGTACATGTCTGCTAGCCGCGCGCGCGCAAATCTCCCAGCCCTTACTTGCGCTCATTTTCATCTCGCACCGACGCCTCCTTCCCCGTGGCTGGCTTTCCTCTGAGCAATCTGCAACGATTGCTCATGCCAGCATATCATGTTGTCGCAGTGACTATGCTCCGAATCCCGTGCGCAACTCGCAAGGATCCCAGCATCTATCTCTTACGAAAGTTCGTCAAGGCACGAACAGTATTCGTCCAACTCCGTCCGCCCGTCCTGTAGTAGTGCAGAAGAGCGAGAAATCTTCGTCGAGCGTGATCTCATTTGTCGTGTCTTCCCTCCGCATAAGTCGCGTGCCACTCGAACTCTATCGCATGCTCGCGTCCTAGCCACTGTGACATACATTTCGTGTGACGGGACAGTTGCTGTAAACCGGTGGTCCTGTCAACGGCGCAAGCTCGTCGTCTCTCATGTTTTGTGGCCCCAGTTGCAAACCTACCGCTGTCATCGCCGCCATCTCGCTGGGGATGACAACAACCGACCGCGAGACGACGCATGATGACGGAGAGGGGGGGGGGAGAGGGCCACGCTCGTAGGTGCAGCGCGCTGTGATTAGAAAGCGAGTGAGCGAGCAGGAGGCAATGTCCAGCGCCGGCTTACAACGTGCGACGCCCTGCCCCTTCTCCTTTCCTCCCTTCCATCTCTCTCTCTCCCTCTCTGCTGCTGCTGCTCTCATCGCAGCCCGGCCGTGGCCAGGTCAGTTTTAGGAGGCGCGGGCGGTGTGTGTGTCAAAATCTCCCGCACCGCCCGCCCTTTCTCCTCTCGTCGGCGTCGTCGTCGTCGTCGTCGTCTTTGTCTCTGTCTCCCGCACACCCCCGAATCTAGCCAAAGAGCGGAGTTATGTTTGCGCTCGAGAGAGAGAGAGAGGGAGACGAGTCCGGTTCCCCTGGCGGTCCTTTGCTGCGCGCGCGCACGCGTCTTTGCGGCGTCCGTCCCTCTCTTAGGCTTCTAAAATTCACCAACCACAAGCGCTCGTTCATTGCAGGCGCGTTCATATCCATAAAGATGGCCGACTACTCGCCGGCCGCCCTGGCGCCGGCGCAACTGCAACAACCGAATGGGCATGGCGAACACGACGAGCAGAATGGGAAGAACGGCGGCAATGGAGCGGTGCAGCCTTTTCACGACTACACGCGACAGGAAGAGGAGTGGGACCGAGAAGGATTGCTCGATCCGGCCTGGGAGAAGCAGCAGAAGAAGACGTTCACGGCGTGGTGCAATTCACACCTGCGGAAATCGGGGCAAGCCATTGAGCTGATCGAGGACGACTTCCGCACAGGTTATTGAGGCATTTCGCGGAGACATCAAAGGAGGCAAGCGTTTAGGACTAAAGCTGATGCTCCTGCTCGAAGTGATCTCGGGCGAGCCGCTCCCGAAGCCGGACCGCGGAAAGATGCGCTTCCACAAGATTGCGAACGTGAACAAGGCGCTTCATTTCATCGAGAGCAAAGGCGTACGGCTCGTCTCAATCGGCGCGGAGGAGATCGTGGACGGGAACGTGAAGATGACGCTCGGCCTCATTTGGACCATCATCCTACGATTCGCCATCCAGGTCGGATTACGATTTTTGAGACGTCTTCATCACGACGGACAATGCAGGACATTAACGTGGAGGAGCTCTCAGCCCGAGATGGACTCTTGCTGTGGTGTCAGCGCAAGACCGCGCCGTACCCGAACGTCTCGGTGAACAACTTCCACACGAGTTGGAAGGACGGACTCGCCTTCTGCGCGCTGATTCACCGCCACCGACCCGATTTGATCGACTACCACTCGTGGGCGATCTTGTCTAATAGTCTAAGTGAGAGTGGAAATGAATTGGAGGCTGACGAAGGCGAACGCACTGCACAACCTGAACTTGGCGTTCGACGTCGCCGAGCGCCATCTCGACATCCCGCGCATGCTCGACGCAGAAGGTCGGTCGGAAGAGATTTCGCTTTTGCCGAGAGCGGAGCAGAAATAAGTAGAGGAAGGAGAGAGAGAGGGAGTAGTAGCATTTGATTGACGACAGACGTGGCCTGGGCGGAACCGCGACCTGACGAGAAATCCATCATCACCTACGTCTCGTCGTTCTACCACACGTTCGAGCCTAGGATTCCGGCCCAAATGTCGCGCACGATGGCGCCCTCGCGACAAGTATTCCGCGCATCACCACTCCCCCCGGAAGCCCTGTCACGGCCGTCCTCATCCGTGGGATGGACCGCGAGTCCGATTTACAACGCGGCGGCGACGCCGCTAACGCAATCGCTCTACGTTCCGCAGAGAACCGTCGTTCCGACGAGCGTCTTCCAGCAACAACACGTCTTCCCGCCGCCCACGCCACTGCGGAGAACCCAGAGCTGGCAGCACGATGCGCCAGCTGGTGGAAGAGCGGCGGATCCGGAGGATGATCGACGGTTGCTGAATGAGCTAGCAGCACTGAGAAGGATCGTTTTGCCGCCGCCGATTCCACGAATTTCCAACCTGCTTCCTCCTCCGCTGCCGTCACTTCCAATGACGACAACGCTCTTCAAGCACAGGGTTCATCCGGAGGTCGGGCAGCACGTCCTACAGCCGACTAGACAAGCGAGACGGCGGAATGTCTCGGATCTCAACGTTGGGCAGCAGGGAAGAGACGACGAGAGGATGGGTCTGGAGGCGGCCAAGGAGCTCCTGCTCAAGTTGAAGCCGCAGGCAATGCACGTTTCTCAGCAGCAACAGCAGCAGCCGTGGCCTGTTCTTCCACCGCCGAAACGAACGCAGTCGGTGGGGCCCGTCGAGAGGATACAGGATCGGAAAGTGGCTCGAGACGATGGCGACGATAAGGACCTGCTCCTACAACTGCAGAAGCCAGACACGATGCGGATACTGGAGCCGATCGAAAGATTGGTGATTCGGCAGCCTCCAGAGATCGAAGAGTCCCACAGTCCGACGTTGTTCTCCCCGCCGCATCAGCTCTCTCTTCCGCCAACCACATCTCGCTACACGCAGACGCAGTCGGTCTTCGTCGAGAGACCGGATGTGGGGGCTGACCGAGTGCCCGTGGTCCAGTCGAAGCCCATAGTGCTCGAGCCGCCGAGAGCTTGGAGGAGAAGCAGGAGCTCGGATGCGAACACGCAAACCGAGCAAATGGCTTTGAGGGCGCCGCCGCCGCCGGCGAACCCCATTTCAAAGCAGGAGTGGAAGGTGGCGGCGACGAGCTGGGCGACCGTGGTCCGACCGCCAGAAAGACGATGCGACGCGAAGGGCACCCAGACGGATGCGGAATATCCGACGACGACGACGAGAAGTGTCATGTCGCCGAGCTGGAGCGATTGCACGTCGAGCACGATAAGTGTGCCAGCATCATCGGTGGACCGGCGACTCGATCGGCTGAGCAACGAGATCGCCAGGGAATTGAGCGTGGGCAGGAGGAGGATGATACAAGACGAGCAGGAGGCGGAGTTCGAGCGACAGAGACGATGCGTGGACGAGGAGTTGCGTGGACTGCTAGACGCCCTGGCAGGTTGCCGATCCTCGATAACGCCCGTGCCGTCAGAGACCTCGACGTTGGATGAAAACGGAGCGGCTGGATGGAGACAGCGACGGAGTGATCGCCGCAGAATAGAGGCAGGCACATGGTGTGCAGAGATGGGGTGCTGCTATATGTAAATAACCACTTAGTTGAGTGCAGAAGATCCTTGTCCGGTCCGGTCGTACATGCATATGTAGCGTGAGAGTTCTGTCGTCCGTATTGTGCAAAGACCGAAAGCCAACTAACACCTTCCAGATATGGCGAACGCGCAGCCCGACGAGAAGGCGGTCATGACCTACGTCTCGTGCTACTATCACGCCTTCGTCGGACAGCGAAAGGTCGGTCGTGGGGGGACCCTCTTCGTTTTCTTTTATGCAATAGAATGTCTAACGGCTGAAGAGAAGTGCTGCGTCATCAATCATTATCACCTTCAATGTAACATGTGTCGATTGACTGTGCAGACGCCGCGAGTCGATAAATGAGGGAGAGACGGGAGAGGATTTCAGGCTGAGACGGCAGCCGGCCGCATCTGCCGTGTCCTGCAAGTGAATCGCGACAACGAGGAGGCAGCGCTCGAGTACGAGCACCTCGCGACGGACGTGAGTCTTATTCCCCCAAGACGGGCATACGCGCATTTCCAGATCATCGCATGGATCCGACGCTGGCTGCCGATCCTGGCCGATCGTCGTGCGCACGACACGCTGGCCTCGGCGAACGATGCCATGGAGGCGTACCGCGACTATCGTCGCCGCGAGAAGCCGCCTCGCATCGAGCAGAAGGGAAGGCTCGAGACGCAGTTCAACACGCTCCAGACTCGACTTCGGCTATCGAACAGACCCGCGTTCCTGCCGAACGACGCACAGCTCCTCGGCGAGGTCGAGCGCGAATGGCAGGTGCTCGAGGACGCGGAGCCCGGACTGGAGGAGTGGCTCCTCGCCGAGATCATGCGCCTCGAACGACTCGAGTTGCTTCTGGAGAAGTTCCGCCGCAAGTGCACGTCGCACGAGCACTGGACCGCCGGCAAGGAGGCGGCGCTGAGGACGGACGAGGATTGGCGCACGTCGGGCGTCTGGCAGATCAAGGCGCTCCGCCGGCGGCACGAAGCCTTCGAAGCTGACCTGGGCGCACTGCAGGATCGAGTAGATCAGGTGGGGGAAAGTGACGCTCTCGTTCGGTGAGAAAGGGTCGGCAGGATTCATGGCAGTGACAACAACAACAACAACGATGGCGATGATGAGATTGACGAGCCCTGGTTTCAGATTCGCGAGATTGTCGATGAACTGGCGAACCTCCGCTACGCCCGACAGCAAGAGGTGGTCGATCGAGCGCACCGCATCGCCGACGAGTGGAGCCTGCTGCAACGGCTCGCCGTGGAGCGCCGCGACCGACTCGCGACGGCCGAGGAGGCCGCCGAGAAGCTCGACGGACTGCAGCTGGAGTTTGCGAAGCGAGCCGCCTCCTTCAACACCTGGCTCGAGGGCGCGCGCGAGGATCTCGCCGACTCGGTGGTGGTTCACGACCGCAGCGAGATCGACAGCATGATTGCGGCGCACGACGCGTTCAAGTCGACGCTGGCCGACGCGGACGAGGAGAAGCGCGGAATCTTGGGCATCGATGAGGTAGCGTCCGTGATTGATCGAGTTCTCAGGGAACTACGAACAAGGTTGTCAGCAGCGTCCAACGTCTCGCGTCTCTCCATTTGACATAGTCTCACACGCTCATCCGATAGAGCGTGTGAAAACGAGAGACGCGAGACGCTGACAGCACTGCTGACAGTCTTGTCCGTAGTTCTCTGAGTTTGTGGAAGGACGAGCGGGAGAGAGTCGGATCTTGTGCAGGAGATCCGAGCGCTGGTGGCCGCACACCATCTGGCCACGTCGAACACGTCGCGCACGAACCCGTACACGGATCTGACCGGACAGGAGATTGCCACCAAGTGGAACGACGTCCAAGCGCTGATCCCGACCCGTGAGAGGGAGCTGGCCGCCGAGCAGCACCGTCTCGAGGAGACGGACCGACTGCGGGTCGCGTTCACGTCGCAAGCCAACGAGCTCGGCGCCTGGCTGGAGGCGAGACACGCCCGGGTGAAGGAGATCGGACTCGGGGGATCGCGGCTCGAGCAGGCGATCGAACAGCTGCAGACCATCCTCGCGGAGGTGCTCGCGAAGGCGGACGCAATCCAGGCGCTGGAGGCGGCGAACGAGCGCATGCAGCAGAACCACGTCACCGAGAACCGAGGCTGCAGGTCGGGCGTTGCGATCGATTGAGGCGTGCGTGGCAGGGGGACGAAAGTGCGTATGCAGATACTCGATGGAGTCGCTGCGCGTCGCGTTCGAGCAGCTGCAGACGCAGATCCGGCGGACGGTGAACGAGTGCGAGAACCAGATCTTGCTGCGCGACTCGAAGGGCATCTCCGAGGACCAGCTCCAGGAGTTCCGCGCCTCGTTCAACCACTTTGACAAGGAGCGCGCGGGCTTGGACGCCGACCAGCTCAGGGCGTTCCTCTTCTCGATCGGACACCAGATCGCGGCCGGCAAAGAGGTGGGCAAGAGGCGGTGTTTTTCTCTCTCCCCTAGCTGCTCGCTCGATTGAAAGAGTCAACCTCGCTCGTCGATTTAGGGAGACAAGGAGCTGTCGCGTCTCCTCGCTCAGCTCGACCCGAACCGTCAGGGCCGCGTCTCGTTCGAGGCGCTGCTCGACTATCTGACGCGCGAGCAACGCGACGAGGACACGATCGAGCAGCTGGTCGCCTCGTTCCGCGTCCTGGCCACGACCAGTCCCAAGGGGAAGATCTCGGGCGACGAGCTGCGACGCGAGCTGCCCGACGACTGGGCCCGCTACTGTCAGCAGCGCATGCAGCGCGACCCCGAGACCGGTCTCTTCGACTACGAGTCCTTCGCGCAGACGCTCTACGCCGCGACGACGGAGAACGGGAGCGCCGCCGGACAGCATTAGGGCGGCGCGGGAAGAGAGGACCCCCGAGTGTGCAGAGCAGCAGCAGCATTTCCAGACCACTTTCGGACGACGATCCAACACGAGCGGACTATCATCATTTCCTCCACCCGTGCGCGCGCGCATATATTTCTGCCACCCCCATCCATTTCTCTGCTCCAAGAAGATGCTGCATCATCATCACCACCACCATCACCGCAGAGGACAGATACAAAAGAGAGTCGGTGAGCATAGCCACACACACGCACACCGGCGCACCAACAGAGATAACCACCATCACCACCACCACCACGGACGCTTGCGCGCTCATGAAGAAGATCGGCTCTTCCATCATCCACGCTTCTCCTTTATCGTCGTCGTCTTGGGAGAGAGGCACCCGCTCTGAACTCTGCTGCTGCTGCTGCTGTCTGTTGTCGTCGAGAAGAAGAAGTCGTCTGACTCTACCGAGAATATGATCCTGTCACTCGAGAGCATAGGGGGCGGTTACGGCAACGGACTTTTGCGAAACAAGAGGACAAAAGAGAGATGCAGTGTGATGGTGCGCGAAATAATTGGTTCTCTCCTAGTTTGGTGCTCGTTCACTTGCTGTTTGTGGACTTCTTCCTCCTCCTCCTCTTCTTCAAAGTGCCTCTCTGCTGCGGCGTGTCGGTGTGTGGGAAGATAGGACCGCGCTCGTTTCTCTCTCTCTGGCGATCAACAACTACTGCTCGTGCTTTGAACCTGTGTGCTGCGGCAACAAACGTAAACGGCGGTGGCGGGAAGAAAACACGCCACGTCAGCATCAAACGCCCATCAGCGAGACGATGAACGAGGACGGGCGGTCGGTCGTGGCCGTCGGCACCGAGTCGTTGGGCGGCTGCTGCTGCTGCTGCGACGACGCCGATGACGACGAGGGGGCCGCGGACGGCGACTTCTTGTCGAGCGACGAGCCGTCTGAAATGAGCCGTCTTCGTTCCACGGACATTAGGAGGTGGCGTTCGAAAAAGAATGCATGACAGGCTGGGGAATGCGCCCGATTGAACGGGGGACGAGATAAGGCATGAAACGAGAGACACGTGACAGCGAAAATGTCTCTCGTTTTCTCACGTACTCTTGCCCCGGTTCAATCGATCCCCGCCTCCGACGCTTCCCTACTGCCAAGTTAGAAGGGACCCAGAAACACCAAAGGTCTCTTATGTTCTTCATCCCCCGCAAGGCACTTCTCACAGCTACCTGCCCTTGTCGGACTCTCGGGGATCCGACTAGAAACCAGTCCTACCGTCGGCGCTCGATAGCATCGGTTCGTCCGCCGTGGTCGCCGGGACTACGGTTCCACCGCTGATGCCGCCGCCATTCGGGGCTTCGTCGCCTCCTGCTCCTCCTCCGGCACAGCTGGCGCCATTCGTTCCGGCCTCCTGTTTCTCCGGCATCTCCTCGTCGAGTCTCGGCTTCTTGGGCGTCGGCGCCCCGTCCTCGATCTGTTGCAGGGACGTGGGTGCCGACGTCGACGGACGGATGGCGGCCGTCGCCTCGGTCGTTCCGGACGACGTCGACGGCGAGTCGGTCGGTTTGGAAGCGACCGTCGATGACGTTCGACGTTTGGCAACGCCCTCGGGCGGCTCCTCTCCGGTCGTCAGTAGCACGGGGTCCCTTCCGCGAACCAGCTCCGCTCGCGGAATCCAGTGATACAGCTCGCGGGCCCGCTTGTAGAGCGGCATCAGACGCATGCCGTCCCTCAGTTTGTTCGTGTTCTGCGCCTGGCGGACGACCGTCTGCCGGAAGCTGTTCACTTCGTCCGAGAGATCGATGTTCAGACGTTGCTGCTTGGCAAAGCGCAGGCCGATCGTCCACATCGTGCAGATGTCGCTCTCGTCCATCTCCGCCTCGTCGGGAAGCCGCTTGTCGGGCTTGTACTGGCGCGGGTTGACGTGCGCCATCTCGATGGCCTGGTTGTTCTCGAGTTGCCCGACCAGAATGCGGATCTTGCTCTCGCAGAGCGATGCCCAGACCAGGTGATCTTCGGCGTTCGACGAGATGCACAGCACCACTGAGCATTGTCGCTGAGTTCGCACAACGCCGTAGGGCTTACCGAGGAAGTGCTTGTAGCGCTTGAAGAAGTTCACCTCCACGAACAGATCGTCCCAGGGTCGGACGCCTTTCATGATCTCCGTCGTCAGGGCGAGGCCCTCCTTCAGCGCCTGCTTCATCACCTCTCGCGTCGATTGCGTCACGTTGAAGGTGGAGTTCTGCTCGGGAAAGGCGGGCGTGATGATCGGCATCAGGTGGTACCTAGGACACATGCGTTCGAGTGAGCACAAAACCAGGACGGGGTTCATGTCTCGCTTAAGCATATCTAACAACGTGCACACACACACACCTGTCCTGGGTGCGAATCCTCGGATTCCAGATCATGTCGTTGAGGGCAGGGATGTCCGGCCGCGACGTGGAGTCCGTGTCTTTGAGCAGGACCGGCTTGGGCCAGTCCCAGCTCGAGAAGACCATGAAGAACTTGTGCACGAGAAGGGCGGGCGCCGAGTTCGGGTAGAGCTGACAGGTCCGAGCCACCAGTATCGCCCACGAGACGCCGCCGAGAAAGCCGAGCATGTTCGAGTAGATGCCGTGGTTCTTCGCCCAGAGCTTGATCGCACGGAGAGTCACGACGAACGCCTCTTGCGACGGGATGGCGCGGAGGATTTCGTCCGCGACGCGGCAGCCTGCGATTGTTCACGGCGAAATGCTCAGACAGAAAAGGCGGTCGTACCGTTGAGCGACCGGACGCTCTTGTCGTCCAGGTTCTTGAGCAGTTGATCGTCGTTCAGCTGCTGCTCGTCGGGCACCTCGCGAAGGGCGAGTCGCGCGAACAGGATGTCGATCTCGATGGAGCGATACCTGAGCTTGATGACGGGCACGAAGGCCTCTTCGACGGCGTGCAACTCGGACACGTTCTCGTCCTTCTTGAGCATCTCGAAGAAGGAGCCGAAAAAGTCGGAGCGATCGACGTGTCGGGGAGCTACGCACAGCGAGTCAATGTCAGCGCCGCTACAATCGATCATCACACTGGATGTGAAATGTGAAGAAGATACCGCGTATGCACGCCCAGTCGGTAGGAGCCGAACGTGAACAGCTTGCCGCCGACATTCTCGACGGCTTCGGGTGGAAGCTAGACAAAAACATTCGCTTCATAACGACCGGCTGAAAATCACTACCTTCGCCGCGCTCACTTCCTTGACCCAACGTTTGACGAGCGAGTTCAGCGAGCGGAGAACCTGGAGCCGTCCTCAAATTTGAAACGATGAAATTCGCACCTCGATACGTTCATGCATCTCGGCGTCCGCCTCAAAGTAGTTTAGCGATCGGAGGCAGTTGTCGAGCTGAAATATCAGCCTTCCAGAACGAAATAAATGGAGAGAGAGAACCTTAGTGGTCATCTCCAGATCGAGGTCCGTGGGCAGTGACACCGAGATTGGCTGCGAGACGCCGAGAAATCGCGTCTGAGTCATAGTCTCCGTTAGGAGCGCAAGGTGTAGGAGAACCTGAGGTGGCACGTTCTGCGGTGGACCGAAGCCGGCGGCTGAGGAAGAAGTACTCGAAGTTGAGGCACTGGTTGTCGTCGTCGTCGTGGTGGTAATTGTCGTTGACACTTGATGCTGCATGGTTACCATCGCCTCGGTTCCTGGAATGGCCCAGTTTTGTGTTGCGTTCAACTCTAAAGATGGCATCACTCGAGTGCAAGAGACCGCTACAGGGAAGCGCGGCGGACCTTTTGCAGGTCAAATTACGCGCCGCAAGAGAACGGCTCTTCAGGAACGCCAGCTATCAAATTCGTATGAGCAAAACGGTCAGCGCCAAGCATCGTGGCCTGATTACCATACGAAACAAACAAAAAGATCAGTAAGCGGGGTTCTTCACTTTCGTTTCTGAGCTAGCCGTCGACAGTGTGATTTATTCGATCAAGGAAACAGGTCGTTGACGTGATCTGGGCACATAGGGAAAAGCGAGCGAGCGGGCGAACGAGCGCGCGAATCAAGTCGCCACTGACGCAGCGCTACACGCGCTCCAATTGATCGATGGTGCGCCGGGGCACACACATGTGTGCAATTTCTGCGGGATTCGAGGACGCACAATGCGGACAACAGTGGACAGGAGCAGAACATCGATCGGTCAATTGATTTTATACAAGCTAATTTTAAGATGGCCTCTAGGCGAAGGTACGCATTCTTGCGGTTTGCGTACTTTTGACAACGCCTCGACAGAAACGACTTCCCTGTTGTCGTCGTCGTCGTCGTCGAGACGTCTCATCGCACGAACGGCCAAGAGGCAGAGAGAGGGAGAGAGAGTCGTGCGCTCGAGAGGCGATCAGCGGTATGTGTCTCGGGTGATGATGGGAAGTGGGCGCGCGATGCGGATGGTCAGTGGTCAGCTCGTCTCTGGCCGGAAGCACGTCGTGGAAGGGAAATCTAGCGCGTCTGGCGCACAGTTACGAGTCGTATCAAAAGGCGCTCTTGCTCCTGGGATCGGTAATGGCTCGCGATGCGAGAATTTCTCTGACAACGCCAGCAGGGTCGGTAGCACGATTTGTGTCTGACTGTCGGGCGTCTCTTCATTTGACACGATCTCGCTCGCGGCGAAATAGCGTGCGGACGTGAGAGACGCGAGAAATCAGACACAAATTATGCTACCGATCCTGCTGGCGTTGTCAGAGTTGAGGAGACGCGTGATGATGGTCGAAGATGCCAACTTGACTGCGCCCTTCTGTCCAATCGGTTTTCACTCGTTTCGATGATGTAGGCTCGCGTCCGATCAACCCATCATAACGAGAAACGGAGGATTTGATGCGTTGTGGAGAAATGCAATTGCTCCGCTCGCTCGAGTAGATGGAAAGGCATGTCGCAAGAGCACAAAGATTTTAGAGAGTGATGATGATCTGCATATTGCGATCTACTTCTCATTGTGCCACAAGTGGAACAGCTGAACATCACGTCATTCGCAAGCCCGCAACCCATCTTTCGCTACGTTCAACTGCCCACGCTGTTCAACGTCGGTCGCCCTTTACTGGGGTGTTGTCACACGTCGTCTCGTCCATCGTGTTTGGTCTCGTTTCGATGCCGTCGTCGTCGTCATCATCGTCGTCCTTTTACAGTAGTAGCGCACCGGTAGTGTGCGTGTTCTTTGTCTTTCCTTCGAACTCTTCTCGCTTGGTGATTGCTGTCATGGTGCCGTCTTTGACATTACTAGTCCTCGTCGTACTCGCATTCTTTTCTTTCTGGTTTGTCATTCTCGGTGTTCGTGTGTGGGATATAACTACGATTTCTTCTCGCCCGGTCCTGGGATCCTGCTTCAGCCTCTGCGCCACCATGCTCCGACGATACGGTCGTCATCGTCGCGCAGCATCGAGAGGCGTCGTTTTGCGGCGGCCTGCTGCGCCAGTCGCCGCTGCCACTGTCGGGTCGGCGGCTGCGAGTGAGATTCTTTTCCTTCTTCTTCTTCTCTCATCGACTCGGTCGGCATGCAAGACATAAGAGAGGATGGCGATAGTCAGATCTCGGCAGCCACGCCACTGCATCCAGGCTGTTGCGGTTCCCGGTGCTGGAGTTGCATCGCGACGTTCGCGCCATCGCATGCGGACTGCTGGAAATGACAACATGCAACACGCACAGGCACTGCACAACATCGTCACATCATCATCATCGCACGCATGCAGTCTCCGTGATGATTCGAAACAGATCATGCAAAGAGGAGGAGATTCCAACGATTTGGATTTGATCGATCGTGCATGCAGCCAGCGGAAGGCAGAATCGACGTAAGTGACAGAACAGAGAGAAGAAGATGCGGTTCAGGCATTGAAAGACGGTCTTCTCTCCCTCTCATGACAACGCGATGCTCCCCTCTCGCACCTGATCGAGCAAGCTCGGCATGGGCGTCGTGTTGGGTAGCCTGTGCGATCCAGATCCGCCACTTCCCATCCGTTCGGACAGCGTCAATCGATCGCATCGACAATGCGGTGGATCGCAGCAGGGCATCACCGCTTTCGAGTAGTTGCCGAGTTGCTGCGGCACCGGAGAGAGCGACCGCTCGTGCTTCATCCTCAGCTTTTCGATTTCCTCTCGAATCTCGTCGAGCTGTTCGCTATCCTCGAGCGGATACATCTCGAAGGGGTCCGCTCCCAGGTCATAGACCAGCGGCGGATTGTGCGTGCGCAGATGCTCGTCGGGACACTTTTGCGAGACATACCAGTCGTCCTTGGGCTTTCCGCTCGGACAGAACTCCGCCAGCTGCGGGTCGTCCGTCTTGTTCAGGAAGATGGGCGACGTCTTGTAGTGGACCTTGTACTGGCCGTGACGGATGGCCATCAGATGCGTGTTGCAATAGTAGATGATCGGGCGTTTCATCGCCGAGGTGAGGTCGTTCTTTTGCGAGTGAACGCCGCGAAGCTCGCTCCAGATGTTCGCGCCGTCAAGAGGAAGGGTGCGGTTGGATGTCTGGAAAGGGTGGTTTTCTTCACAGCTCGGTCAGTAGCATTAAGTCCTTACAGCTTCGGAACAGTCGGCGAGCTGCTCGAACGTCGGGAACAGATCCATCGACGAGATCACCGCGTGACTGTGCACATTCGCCGGAATCGTTCCAGGCATCCTTGCGATGAAGGGGATCCGGAAGCCGCCCTCGAAAGAGTTCGACTTCCCGCCCTTCAGACCAGCGGTCGTGCCGCCATTCAGGCACAGTTCGACGTGCGGACCGTGGTCAGACATCAGGATGATGAGCGTGTTCTTGTCAAGGCCCGCGCTGCAAATGCAATGCTACCATTATTCGTTCCTGACTCCGGACTCCGACGTAGTAGCCCTATCTCGTTTGCAAGTATCATCACCCTACGATTAAGCTCGCAAGAAAAGAGGCTGGAGACGAAAGGGGATCGAGCTCTCTCTCTCTCTCTCTTTCTCGAATGCTGACCTGTCAATGTCGCTGACGACCTGGCCCACCGCCCATCCCATCTCGTTGATGTTGTCGCCAAACAGCCCTCGCAGCGATGATCCCTTGAAGAAGTGCGACGCGAACTGGGCCGAGTGCACGTGCGGGAAGGAAAAGTAGAAGAAGAACGGGTGATCGTGGATGTCCTTGTCGAGTCGCATCCGCAGGAAGCGCTGCCAGTCGCGCACCAGATGCGCCGTGAGCGTTTCGAATTGGATCGGCTGCTGCACGATCTCGTCGCCGTCGTAGAGGAAGCACTTGGTCGGGTCGGGCCCATCCTTGTAGTACTCGCCCGTCGTGTCGCACTCCCAGGTGTTTGTGAAGGGAAGATTGATGCCGACAAAGTCGAATCCTCGTCGACTCGGCAGATAGGTGCCGTCGGTGGCCGAGTCTCGATTGATTCCGAGATGCCACTTGCCGACCATGCCCGTCGAGTAGCCGGCGCTCTTGAGCATCTCGGCGATGGTCTGCTCGCTCTTCGGAAGCCCGCCGATGTCCTGTGGCACGAAGACGCGCGCGCCGCCCGTCACGCCGAGCCGAATCGGCAGTCGGCCCGTGATGAAGCCGGCTCGACTCGGCGAGCACATACTGTCGGCAGAGTAGGCCTGCGTGAAGCGGATTCCCTCGGAGGCCAGTCGATCGACGGGCGTGAACTCTTGTGTCGGATGCCCGTACGCTTGCAGATCGCCGTAACCTGAAACGGAACGATCTCCATGTGAATGTTGCTGCTGCTAGCGGGTCTGCCGTACTCGTCTCTCGAAGAGGCTCTTACACGTCGTGGTAAAATAAGACGGATGTCGGAATTCGTAAGAGGCTCAGTGCAATTGTATGCGTGACGTCAACTTCCAGTCGAAGCCCATCACGCAATCTCTCTCGTGCATGGTTTTTTCGTCGTTGCTGCTTGTCACCGAGATTCGAGTTCCTCCCTACCCCCGGTCGGTGTCTGCACTTTGGTCTTGTGGGTTCTTCGATTTGCGTCGTTGCTGTCGCATTTCCCCTCGACCATTGGCTGGTTTTAAAGAGACTCGCCGTTATCATGTCGCTCAGGAATTCGGCCGACAGAAAATGGGCAAACAGCGAGCGAACCTTCTCTGCTTCTCCGCACGCACGCACATACTTCAGTGATCGAACGTTGATTTATCGTCGTGCACCCGTCTATGACTACTCTGACCTCAGATCAACCATTATCATTGTCGGCTAATCTGAAACGATCCCACACAAAAGGAAACTCGCACGCGTGCGTGACAATTTGGCGAAGAAGAGAAGGGAAGTAGAGGGTGATGCTCGCTCTCTCAGGTTTGAATTGACTTCCTCTCCTCCCTCCCTCCCCACTTTACACATAATTTCTATTCGAATTTTTCTTCCCCAAAGTCTGTATTGCAAGATCCTGGCATATCTGATATTGTATGTGATAGGAAAGCAGAAGAAATTCAATATTTACCTTTTCGACAGCACAGCTATCTGTTCTGCCTCGTGATACGGAACTGAGATCTAGGTCACAACACTGACACCGAACGAGCGATACAAGCAGGCCTGGGGAAGGGTCAGACAGGGCTCGGGAAGAAACGTCGATGGATAGGACACATAGCAAGACGAAAGGTACGAGATAGGATAGGGAAGATCGATTTAGGACTCCTCGTTCAACTATCGACCGACTCAAGTTGGTGAGACGTTCAGTGGAGCTAATAAACAGCAGCCCAAGAGCACCCCAACCCCGTAGATGACCCTGACTAGAGACCGGGGCTGCGGAATGCGTACAGGAATTATCAGCGCGAAAGCCTGACCGTGAAAAGGTACAGCTGTTTGAAGTTAAGCGCGGAATGCAAGGAAGAGTGACACGCACCGAGATCGTCGACCATGAAGACGATGATATTGGGTCGATCCCTGGTTGGCGGCCTGGGTTTGGTCGCGCACTCCGGTTGCGGTCGTGGCCGCGATTGCTCGTCCGCCGCCGCCGCATCGTCTTCATCATCCTCCACGAACGAGCGCACATCGTTGGACGCTCGCTTCGAGGTTGCGCTCGCTGCCGCGGTGAGCAGTACGATGAGAAGTAGCCGCCGCATTCTGCTTCTTGACGGCCTGGCCTGACCCGTTGCTCCTGCTCGCCGCCGCTGCTGCTGCTGTCACCGCCTAGACATCATCTCTTCTTCTCTCGCGACAGCGCCGCCAAAACAGGTCGACTAGAGGTGAGCGGCGCCGGAATCGAGTGGGAGGAGGCGGGCAAACGGGCACAATTCAACCACAACGTGCAAGCGGGTGGTCCTCTCCGTTCCTATCTCTCTTCGGTCTATCACTTCCTAGCGTCTCAAAGAAAAGCCGTCGTTGCACTAGATTGTACGCGCAGACAATGACGCACCAACGGTGGTGCCGGAAATTTTCCGAGAAGAGACAGTATGCTCGACTGGAGTCCAGCCTAACAATAGATGCGGGGATAGAAGGAAGATCGTCATTGATGCGTGTCATCGAGACATTGGGCTTTGTCAATAGAGGGAGCGTTGCCGTTACCTTCGTACGTCGTCAAGATGCGCGGTCGCGCACACACACCCACACGCACGCACACACGCATATTTCGCATTGAAACTGCTACTACTGTGCGTACCATTTATCTTCAAAAAGCGAGAGAATTGAACGCAGCTCTGAGCCATAAATAGCAAGCACATTATTATACACTCTTTGAGTCGTTCGCCTGCAACAAGTTAAACTTGACCGCGCCACTCATCTAACCATTTTAGTCGAGACGAACAACTGCATAGACGCGTAACGTAACATAGCGATGGGGTTAAGTGGGGGGATGTGTTAGACGGGGGAGAGAGAGAATTGGGTTGTGCGCGCGCACGCGCCGGTTGCGCTGCTCTGCTGATAATGAGGACACACAGGCGCAGACGCACACGCACACGCACCATTCGCAGCGCGGCGGCATCAGCAAAGACGACGACAACGACGCGTGCGCGGGGGGAAGAGAGAAGACGCCCACGCTCGCGTTGCGCCATGTCTGCACAGCGCTATATAGACACGGGCGCGCGAGAGCCGAGCCGCATGTTTACGGTGGCGCTGCGTTTTCTTGTTCCGTGTCTAAAAACGTCAAACTCTACGGTGTCTGAAAACGTCAAGCTCTTCGGTGTATTTGAAGAACGAGAGCGATGGTTGGACTGGGATTTCACCTGCATGCGAATGTGGTGCGCACTTCACCATTTTGGCTTTAAATGTTCGCGGGGTATGCAAGCGGGGGCGTGAAAAGTGCCACGTGATAGCTCCCTCCAAATCGAGATGAATTGTTAACAAACTGGAAGCAGGTTGCAGGCAAGCCAAGTCAGAAGCAAAGATTGGAGAATACAGAACGAGGAAAGATGACGGCAACGACGACGGCGGGTAGAAGGACCATTACAATTGGGAAGACTTATGAGACCCCAAATCAGCGGGGGCGTTTTTGAACATCCGTCTCTTCTTGAGCCGTACGTCACCAGCGACAGGACAATCTCCACGCAAAGAAAGCGGCGAACTGTAGAGTAGGGTGGCGGTATTTCGGAATTGTGCAGTCCGATACTAGAAAAGGAGAATTGCGAAATGCGAAGTCCATAATTCGGAAATAACACGCTCGAATGCAGAGAGAAGACATCTAGTGGGCGAGAGCGGAGGAGGACGAGGGCTCAGAAGATGACTAGTGGCTGGCTGTCATGATACCGTAGCGATCCGCCATCACCCTAAGGCGATTTTCACAACAATGCCGTTGGACAGTCGTCAGTGTGCGGCGGCGGAGGTAGCGACGGCGACGACAACGATAGGTACCGTCTTCCTGGAGACACATCACACAACGTTCACGCCCATCTTTTCATTTCTCGTAGCGGGCTATTGCAACGGAAAGAACACGTGATCTACAGTAGCGCGGAAACCGAACAAACGCAACGAGAGGCCATCTATTTCAACGTTGCTTCAGATCACCAAAGACGACGACGACGGCGACGGCGACGGCGACCCAAACAAACGTAAGCGAAAATCAGCGTCCCGTCGCCGCGTCCGCCCGCACGAGAGGACGCGTCATCGTGTTCCGCCTTCTCGCTCTCGCTGCCTCTCTTTGCCGCTGCGTTCCACCACCCCCCGCCTCTCTCGCGCCACTCACCAGACAGAACAGCGGCGAATACGAACATTTACTACGGGTACACGGCGAGAGCATGCGTGAGGGAGAATGGCGTGGCACGGCTACCGATGACAGGGTGTCGTCATCGCAGATCTTTCGCCGCCAGCCAGAGAGACGATGATGATGAGGGGAAGCGCGAGGGACACTATGTACTGCTCGAGACCGAGGCGGGAAGGGGAGGGGGGGGGGAACTATAAACGAGGCGATGCACGAGTTGAGCGGCGGGAAAAGATGGGCAGTCGGCCAGCCATTCATAGGGGAGAGGGTGGTTTGTCTCCCTCCGTTCTTCTCATGAGGAGAACGGAGATGCATTTGGCACACGACAGAGAGGGGGGGACGGGTGGCAATATGCCTCTCGGATTGGACACTTGCTTACCGATCGCTCACAGCTGGGACTTGCTCGTTCAGCAGCCGCCTAGGGCGTGTCTAGATCTGCTTCTCGCATCTTCTACGCGGCATCAAGCGAGTGAGTGAACGAGCGAGCGAGCGAGCGAGAGATAACCGTCGACTAATGCTTGCCTCCGGCAACACTGTCTACTCTTGGATGCGCGCGCGCATTTGTGGAAGATGGCAGCCATCGAGGATGCAGAGCGGTGCACAAGTGTGCAGAGTGGTGCACAAGTATGCAAGTAGCCTTCTCTCCGCCCATTCGAATGTCTACATCATTGCATTCGCCACAGTATTCGACTTATATGAGATCTGGCACCATAAATTGCGCGATTGCCACACTCACAGCACACATGTTTGTGACTGCCATCACAACAGCCACGTGTTGAGAGATGGAGGGAAATTCCATCAACTATGTGGGCGATGTTGTACGATCTGATTGCGGGAAGAATTGAAAAGTGGAGAGCGTCACTATAATGGAACGATGCAGTACACACATCGTTACGATTGAATCCGACTGAGGTGAGAAAAAGGAAACAATTTCAGTAAAAACATTTGCGCGCCGCAATGAATCAAAGCGCAAACGGCACATTCTATCTTCTACGAACCCACGTCACCTCTCGCTTATTAAAGAGAAAAATGCTACAGCAATAGACTTGCGCACTTGGTTCATGAGTCTTCGCCAACGCTCTGCGCTGACTAGTCGTCTCTATCCTTGTCGAACGAGGTGAGCAAACAGCATTTACGTGCCAACGGCAGCAATGTGGGCGGCATTGCGCTTCGATCTCAATGAGTGAAAAACCGAGCGTCACCGACGACTCTCATCCGTCGTTTTATACGCGCGCGCTAGGGTGGCAGCGTTGCAGCATCGACGTGTCAATAGATCAGGCAGCAGTGCACTGCTCGATTTGGCGGTTTGACACGACCTTTCTCGTATCAATAGTTCACCACCACTCCGTCGCCATCGCTTTCGCCATTGTCGTCATCGTCGTCATTGTCGTCGTCGTCGTCGTCGTCGTCGTCGTTGTTGTTGTCGTCACCGCTTTCGCACCCTCGTGACACCGAGATCTGTCAAATGGAACGATCAAACTCCTCTGCACCGCCCACCATCATGTCGATAGATCATGTCCCTCTCTCTCCCCAAAGTTGTCACGCCGCATATTGGTATCAAGAGATCATCATCATCATCATCATCATCATCACTATTCTCTACGTAGAGATGCACCACACGCCGACTAGGCGACCAAAGTTCTTCCTCGATCCACCCTCCACCGCCAGGTCGAGGGATCACCGGGGATTGTACATCCTGTGTGTGTGTGTGCGTGCGCGCGTGTGTGTATTCCTCTTTCTCTCTGCCTTATTCGCTGTAACATCCGGCACATAGACAGAGACGGCCACTCTGTCTTTCGTGTACACTTCGCGTCATCTTGCTCTTTCGCTGCGCTCATCGCGAACGTAGGTGAGGGGACGAGAGAATAATGCACGCGACGACGACGACGACGACGACGATGACGACGCCTCGAAAGTGGGACAGCACCAGCCCAGAGGCGGTGGTGGACGGACGCTCTCACCTCGCCTGTGGGTTGTGGCGAGAGCGGTAAACAGACGGTCGCCGATCTGGGACAGGGACACACGGAGGGTGACGACCTCGAATTGCGCGCGTGTTGCCGCGGCTGCCTTTCCCTGCACACCCTGTTGGTGTGCACATCTCCCTTCTTCCAATTAGAGAACCGGCTGCTGCTTCGGCTGCCGCCGCCGCCACCGCTGCTGCTGCTAACACACAGCTAGCTTGCTTCTGCTGCTTCTTCTTCCACCAGCAGGTTTGCCTTGGTGTGGGGCGCGCGTGCGCGTGCGAAGAAAGAAGAAGTGGCGGTGCCAGAGGAAGACCGGCTTGCGCACATCGCCGCTCGCACGCTTGTCTTCTTTCCTTCTGCGTCGTGCCGTCGCCGCCGCCGGCATCTGCTACTGCTGCCGCTGCTGCCATCCGCACAGCAACACTCCCTAAATGGTGCGACGAGCGAGAAAAAGAGAGAGCGAGCGGGCGGGCGGGTTGCATCAGACGAGCGATGATACTGATGGCGACGAGGCGCATCTTTTCCATTTCTTTCCGACCCCATTGCACAACGTCGTCGTCATCGTCGCCGCCGCCGCCATCGTCGTTGTTCTTTTCTCAATATGCCCGCATTCCTCAATCCATATCATCCTGTGTATTTCAGTTTTCCGGTTGCAATACGTGGGGGATTTCTTTCGTACGATGAGAGTGATTCGTGTATCTGTTATGATGATGACCCGCGGTCTAGTGACCTCCATCGATCGATACGGCCCTGCGTCGTACGATCCGCGACGATTCTTGTTGCGAATCGTACGACCAATCTGAAGGGTTCCCTAGTGATGGATGATCGCCGCAAACACGCGCTCGCGCTGCTCACGCCGCAACAGTTCCCCTCGATCGCCACCGTGCCACTCGAGTTTGCGGTCGGCGTTCAGCCCAATCGATATTGGCCAGATGATAGTCGTATTCCGTCCGTGAGGAAGAGTAAAGCACAGTGCGGTGTTGTGGCTGTGATGCTCTTCCCGTCTCTCAGCCCTCTCTCTTTCCCCTCCCCCCACATTGCCTCTTCATCGTCTCGTCCGATCAAACGTGTTTCCTCCTCCCTCTCCTCGAGAGAGAGAGAGAGAGAAGGGAGGAGAGCGAGAAAGACGTCTCTCCTCCCTTGCACACACCGAGTGAAGAAGGAACATCGAAAACCCCGGAACGCCGCCGGCATTGAGCGGGGACCAAACATCAGTCTGATGGTTTGTTTGTGCGCGTGCGCGGGGGGATTGCGCGCGCATTGATTCATCATCACTCCACCACATCTGTCTATCTGCCATCCAGATCTCTCGTCATCCAGATGATGATGATGATGATGGTCCGACAACACACATCTTTCCACGTCGGTGTCCGCCCCTTTCTCCGGAATCGTGCCCGTCCGCTGTGAATATCATCGCACGTTTTCCCGGAAGTCCCAGTTTCCCAGGATTTTCAC